>JAHWFP010130478.1:0-11946 GCA_023313725.1 Lithobius niger
CGAAAGAAAGCTCAAGGTGGAAACGTCGATCGTTTGAGACGGTTTCCTCATTGCTTCAGACCCCTTTCCCTCTGCTTCTATTCAGGATGGAGATATTGAATGAAGTTCTTTGGTGGTTCTGCTGCTTCTGCTGGTATAAACTGCCATTCGGTCTCTTGGCGGGTAAGTTTGGGATGCAAACAGTAATCACGGTGAATCGATGGCCCCTCCTTAAAGGTTCATTCTGGCTCTCGTATTCTCTAAAATCACCACCATCAGCTTGGCTTTATCCGGGAAAAAAAAAAGGAAAAACATAGTTCTTCAAGTCATCACCATCTGCGTCAGTTTCCCCCCATCACTGTTCGTTTTCGCCTAGTCCTTAATGTTTGGGCTGTGCAGTGCATCAAGCAACATCTTCGTCGTCTATCTTTACTGGTTATTCCGTGCGCATGATGGTGGCGGTCTCACATGATGACGGAACAACAGTTCAACAAACAATCTTTAAAAAATAAATTTGAGGACACTAATAACTAAAAGTATACACTAGAATTTACCGAACACTATTTGATTAGAAACAAAGCAGAAACAATACCAATAAATGTAAAAAAACAAAAAAAACAAAAAACATAATGGATATGTACTTTAGGAAAAAGCACTTATACCGGTGTAGAGTACCATTCGCAAAAAAATGTGAATAATAATAATCGTTTGCAGCCAACACGCAGCCAATTTTAATAAAACCAACCAAAGGGTTGATGTCAGGCGGCAAAAGGGCCTAAAAACTAACAAAACCCAATAGGTCAACTGTTTTCAGTCTAAGTCGGAAAGTTGGAATGGGGTGGCGCTGAAATAACCTCTGGTGGCAGGCCATTCCAAGCATGCACCACGCGATTACTAAAAAAAGAACTTTCGACAGTCCAATCTTGAACGGTTTACAACGATCTTAAGATGGTGTCCCCGGGTCCTTTCGCATCTGCGAATAGTTAAAAACTGGCCCCCATCGATATGGTAAAGATTGTGTCAAAGACCATAAGTCATTACTAGGTCAGCAATCAAGTGGTGCAGTTCGAGAGAGGGGAGATTCAAGGACTTTAAACGGACAGGATACGACACGTTGAAAAGACCATGCAACAGCTTGGTAAAACGCCGCTGGACCGACTCAATGAGCTCGATGTCCCCAATAAGGTGAGGTGACCAGACTGGTGAACCTGGTGACCAGACTGGTGGTATGGTGAACGCAGCAGAGAATACACTGTACCAAAACTTTTTAACAGCTTTCCTGAATATTTACTTAACGTTGAAAAATAACGAGAGATTGAAAAGGACACTAAAAACACACATGTGCCTTAAAAATATTTACAGGTATATAAACCTTCATTTTCTTTTTCTCCTTTCACATAAAACTTTGTACCGGTTTTTTTTATCTGTGGTTATCAACTTTATAATATATTTGACCCACTCTGTGTTTATCCATATAGGCTTGCTTGTATTTTATTTATTGCCTTATATACTTTATCTCACCATATTATTATTATTAAGTTCCTTTGGTTCACTTATGTGTATTCGTTGAATATTGTATTGACTCACACAAGTTTGACAAACCAAACTTGGAGTCATTATGCACTAAACTATGATTCATTTATTATAAATTAGGTTAATTCATTACGCAAAAAAAACCAAATGTGATAAAAAAATAAGCGTGCAACAATGTACCGACGCCTTTACTGTAACGTTTCCGTTACCGTTATCATATTTTAAGACTGGAAAATTGTGAGGCACCAGCACCCAGACAGGCTTACTACGTAGCATGTTTGATCCCGAGTTAAAAGCGCTTTACAATGACGCCTCACCATATAATATATATATGAAAAGAGAGAGTTAAACTCCAGTATTAAGCAGGACGGAAGGCCAAATGGATTCTAGAAGGATTAAATAAATACGGATGCAAACCTATTTACGTTGTCTTTTGGACTAAATGTCAGACTGCCGGAGCGTGGTGTTGAACCCACGACCTTTGAAACTAAATGCCGAGGTCCTACCGCTGAGCCATACTGACACGGTTTGCATAGGTTTTTACTTAAACTCTAGTATTAATACTAAAAATAGCCTTCTGAATAAGGCAAAATTAAATTCGCTGGGGGTTGGAGAATTGCGGTGCAAGACGTCCACACAGCCAGTTACTAAATCATTTTTTTTCCCATCCTCCTTATTATGTTTGTTCACCGCGTCACACAATGACGATGACGCAGTCTTTTTTCCGGGAAAAAAATGTTGAACCATAATTGCCTCGTGCTGCTAAACCATTAAGGTTTGCAACTTTAAAACCAAAAAGGTTATCATAATATCTCCCTGCCTTATCAGTAACCATTGTCAACATTTTTAGTTCACCTCGTCGTCCCTAAGTCTGCGCAGTCCAAGCTTTTGCAAGGAATAGTTGTAATGATAGTTATAATGCGTACTTAGCTCTCATCCCAACCTCCACCGCACATGTTCTAAGAGAAGTAGGTGTGGTCATTACGAGATTCGGGAAGAGCCCGGCTCCTTGCCAACTTCGATGTAGGGCGCTCTCATGGGAAATTTTCAGTTTTCCAGATTCTGTAGATACGTTTTTCTAGCACCGTTAAAGTTGCAGTGCTGAAACTGCATCAACGATTTTTAAGAGGCTGGATTTTTGGACTGGAATGCCTAGACGCCTTACAAGGCTGGCATGCGATTTCGTTTCAAAGAATAAATTACTGCAGTATCACTTTTAACGTTGGTTTCAGCAGCTTTTGTGGCCTGATGAAATCATGCGCTGGTTCTTGAATGCCGACAGGGTCTTGTCTTTGTTTGGTTTAAGGACAATTTGCAGTAAAAACTTGCGCTTTAACCAAAGTATCCGTTCAATTCTCCAACTGAGTGGCTCATTTTCATTAGAATTTACGTGATAAAAATTTCAAACGTCTTCTACATTCTTCAGGAATAGTGTTTTGAAACACCAGACTACAGTACCTACAAGTTAACATATTATGTTAGCGTGTAGTTACTGTAGTCCAGTACATCAAAAACCGTGCCTGAAGAAGGTAGAAAACGTTTTAACTTTTTCTCACTTAAATTCTATCGAAAATTCGTTGCTCAATTTGAGAATTGAAATTACATTTTGGTTAATGCGTAAGTTTTTATTGCAAATTGCGCAAGTTATAGCATACAAAACTAGTAAGGGCCGTACCGGTAAGGGGTGGGATTAAGGCTTAATAGCGCGTCGACAAGTAGGTCATTAGCACCAACCTCAGTCATAGTGCAGTGGCCCGGATGCCACTGCGCCATACATTTTACAGATGGTAACCAAACCCAAAAGCCAGATCTTGCCGTATATCTGTACCTCAAGCAAAAGTTGAAAAAACCACGACAAGAGACAGAATCATCGCCCAATTTGACACGCTATGCCTCACGGAACACGGAAACAGCAACGTACATACTGAAGATGGTGACGATCAACAAGAAGGTGACGGACCGTGACTGGTCGGCGATAGCAATGACATTCAGGAGAGATAACCCCCTCAAAAGGAAGCAATGAGTAAGGTTTGTGTGACCTATGCACAAACAGACTAACACCATCTCTTCCCGCCAACTGTGGCAACAAGCCGAATGCGATTCCTGGACAGTGCCTTTAATAGTCCGCAACTTATTGCCGTCTTACTTGTCCTACAAGACTTGCCAAGCAGCGAGCAATCTCAGACGTACTGCTGGAAGAGGGAGAAGCGGTGAAGATCTTTTCGCAAATTCAAGAGAAATTTGCTTAGTTTGCAATAGTGAAAATTGAATTGATCATTTGGTTTTCTTTGTTTTCTTTCTCTGTTATCCCACCACTGCGCGTCGACATCTAATTATTATTATATTATATTATATTATATTATATTATATTATATTATATTATATATTATTATTATGTATTTTTTCTCTGTTATCCCACCACACTGTCATGATTTAAAAGGAGTCTTAGTTAATGCAAACGTATCAAATATATCTACATAAAACAAAACTTTTTAAGGGTTCTCGCCAAGTTTTTGCCATTTGTTTGAAGGCGGGATAAGAATTACAACTTTGTGAAAATCGGGTAATGTTGGCAAAATCGATAACTGAGTTGCCCGTTTTTTTGGTAGTAGCCCTTTTCACATCTCCCCTCCCCTCCCCCGTGATTTAAAAATTGTCCTCACCTACTGCAGAAATAGAGCCGAAAATAATGGGGGAACGTGCGTGAAAGCCTTCCTTCCTCCCTCCCCCCAACCCAACCAAAAGTCTGAGTCGGCGCAAAAATGAACTCGAGTCAGCTCTGTATTTATAAGTGGATTACTCTAAAAGTTACGATTCCTCGTTTTATTTCCACCAACACATACTCTTTGTGGTGAAATCACAAGCCTTGCTAAAAGCTTTACTTTAGCATTTTTTTTTTCATCTTACTTTTACGTTAAATGTTGACTGACAAGGCTTATGCCGAGAATTTTTTGTTTTCTTTAAGCAAAACGACCACGACGCTCGACTAACAGTGAGAATTTCCCTGCCACAAATTTGTTCTCTTGATCGTACACTTAATTCGTTCAATCACAATCGACTGACACTGATAAGACTTCGGCAACTTTCGAAAGTAACTGTGGTTTTATCGCTGTCACTCGATCTTCATTGGCTAAATTTAACACCAAATCGGTAAAGGAATATCCTGTTGCTTTCATTGGTCGACGCACTGTAATGCAAAACATGGCCAGCACTATCTGAAGTTGAGTTCGCTTAAAACGTTGTAATTTCGACTTAAGAAACTTATGTTGCATTCATTTCAAATAAAATATTAATTTTTTTCTGTAATAAACAACCTGAAATACGCTGTGTATCGAAATACGCTGTGTATCGTTCGTTTGCGTTAGCTAGTAAGCACCAATCATCACACAGATCGCGTTACAGCTTCCAACAGCTTCATTAGATCGTTAGGCGTAACAGCCGATCAGTAACC
Organism: Lithobius niger; assembly: GCA_023313725.1. Lineage (NCBI taxonomy): Eukaryota > Metazoa > Arthropoda > Chilopoda > Lithobiomorpha > Lithobiidae > Lithobius > Lithobius niger. Next base: position 4,964 of record JAHWFP010130478.1, read on the forward strand.
TACAAATAAATTCGACGCGCCGGTTTGTTTAAAAGGTGTATAAACAAATCGTATTAATAATAATTAATAATAATTAATAATAATTAATAATAATTAATAATAATTAATAATTTACAAATCAATGAATTACATATTACAAGTATAAGTTGCTATATTTATAGTTATTCTGCATGATTTAGAGTGCATAATAATGGGAAAAAAAACCAACAAATCCTGTAACTACATTCCCCGCGAGCTATTGAAAATTACTTAAAAAATGTTTTCAACACTTGTGCTATTATTTATTGGCAGGTGCTTCGTGCTTCCTTCGTGCTTCACGTATGTGAAATTAATGTCTGCCTAAATAGCAGTCGTAACTTTATAGGGGCCAAACATTGAGGTTGAAAAGTTAACGTCTCGTTATAATATGCGTGAAAAGACAACAGTTGACCTCTCTTCTTCCGTGTAGTTCTATAAATCAAAGCATTACTCGTCGCTAAATGCCGGGTCACCGATAAAAAACCACAGATATATTTAGTACATCTAATTTAGAGGAAGCGGTTTGCTTTCATTCTAGTTATGTCCTTATTGGGGCAATGACGTCACCTTCGGGAATCATCGGAATTTTACGGAAACACGACGTTGCTTCACCTCAGGATTCGTAGATTTACGGATAACTTCATGAATGAATGGGTTACAAATGATGTTTAGAAGCTGTGGATCTCGCTTTCAGGCACCAGGTCCTTCAACATCACAAGAATCTCACTTTAAGGAACGCAGTCCTGGTATAAGGGTCGAATACAAGCCCGCGCGAGATATGTCTGGGAACCGGGAAGCGAAACTCGCACTTACAGAGATGTTTAAAAAAAACTGCAAATCTAGATATGATCATACATCTGTATCTCCCGCAAAATGAAAAAAAAAAAAAACCCTGGACAGGAGTGCAGACTTGTACACCAATCAATGCGCTATGTCTAAAGACGGCTGAAAACCTACCTCGTCTAAAGAAAAAGGCGTGAATTTAGGTATATCTACAACGTTCTTCTCCCGATTATATCTCTCTCCTCCATCCCAGTGTTCTCCCTCCACCGAAAGCCTCCCCACTGTAATGTAGAGCCAACACAATTTAAATTAACCGAACTTTTATTCCAATGAATTTTAGGTTATCATTTGGTACGATCTTTGTTTAACAACGAAAGAACAGAGTTATACGCTGGATTACACTTTTTGCAAGTAATTCTTGGTTACTTTTCGCAACAATGATCATGCGTGCTATGACTGTTGCGCGACAATTCAGAAACAACTCAGCACTATAGAAGTCTACATCCACGAAATAAAGACGTCTTTCTATCATAATTTTTAGGATCCCAATTTCGAGACCTACTGGCCCAGAAATTAACAACACGTCGTCGTGTGGTTTAAAACTGTAAGCTTTTAACTGAAACACGGAATCCTCACTTTTCTTGCCATCAGAAGCAACAAAGACAAAACCTTTAGCCACTCAACAGTGCCCCATTTCACGCGACCAGGCACTGTTTGCACGCTAGCAATGATAATCGACATGCGACAAAATTGTAGTCAAGTATATAGTCGACTGTTATTCGACTGCATCCTATAGTGTCCGCGGCCTATCTTGAGTTCTCCACAGCAGTGCGCCTTGTTGATATCCAAGATGGTTGCAAAAACAATGGCGGCCGTCGATTAACCCTTAAATGCATGAATTGTTTTCTGATACTTTTTTTTTAAGGACCATATGATAGTTGGGTCAGTCGGGGGATTCGAACCAGCATTAGCAGGGTTTGGAGACGAGGACGCTGACCACTAGGCTGTTGCTGCTCGCTTTGCTCGGGGTCCCCGGGGACCTCTCACAAAGCTTGCAGTGCGAGTTGTGACTTAGTTTTTTCACGTTTAGTCAGCTGTTACCTGCAGGCAACCGTATGCAACATGGGGTTAAAGCCGCCCCTTCCAGGAAGACGTGGCCGCTCATAAAATACTCGCAGGACTCAAGATGCCCCGCGCACACAATAGAAGTGTTAGCCAGCCAGCTACGCAGTCGTCTGGCCTTTTCTTATGATGTGTGGTTCTTTATATCAGCCACATTTTCTACGACTATGTGCGGGGCTCTTTAGCCACATTTGCATGATCTGCAGTCTGAGTTGTCACCTTTTTTTCCCCACCGTCGACACGTTTTTCAACTGTCAATTTGTCGTAGCTCTTCAGCTGTGTACCGTAGATTTGGCTAAATAATGCCGAATTTGCCAATGTGTTGATGTGCCGTCCGCTTCATTTCCTTAATGTACTAAAAAATATACAATTTGAGATCAAACACGAACCGTACATCCGTGACTGACTTCCAGACAATACACGTGCACAAACAACGCAGGTTTCCACGTTAAGTTTCAAACCCCACGTTTAAGTTTGAAAGCCCACGAACCCGTTTAGTTAAATGTAATAATATTTGAGCTTTGCGAAGAAAGTTTCCGCTGTTTGGTTTAACGGAGTGCGGGCTTGGCGCAGGGCGCTTTAGCACGCAGCGAAAACAAAATCACGGAAGCGCGAAAATCGGCTAAATTTTTCACGCTAAAGCAAGGTAATTAGCGAAAGCATTTAGACTCGGGTTATGGGTTCGTTAACGATTATGACAGCGTTTACCTACGCGTAAACGTAAGGTGTATTTTCACAGTAAGCAAGCAGAGACATGGTTGTAAAAGGCTTGGGTAGGTCTTTTGTTTTTTTTTTCTAGCATTTTTTCTCCCTTTATTTTTACTGTTTTAAAGAGGACGAATAAAGGCAACAATTCTAGGAAAATCTTAATTAAAAGTATAAACTTGAAGCTAGAGAATAAATTATTAGGTTTAATTAAGAATTTAATAAAACAAGCTCTACTATGATTTTAAAAGAAAAATCTATTTTTAGCCGGATTACTTTTTTTAAATTTTAATTATTTGCGGTCATTCTATCAACTACAGCAGTTTTAAGAGTTCAATTACCATAGCATATATGACCCTTTCTAATTCAATCAAGTACACAAGCATGTTTTTATTTTCCTTTGGCACGCAATAATACATCGTGCTGACAGCGGATAATACAAAATGAAAAAGTTTTGTTTTTTATTTTTTTTTAAAACGGCAATGAGTAATTTTTTAACGCACGCAACATCAAATCTTACACTGTCTCGGTTTTAACCCATCGGCTTTACTTGTTAAATTCAACAGAAGACAAGTCCAGGTTAGTTCTTTTAACGCACAATTTTTTTTACGGTAGTAAACTCAAACTTTATGCCATACTTTTTCAATTTAAAAAACAGTTTGTATTCGAAGCGTGTAATAGCGAAACTATTTCAAGTTCTTACGTTTAGTCATTAACCACACACAAAAAAATTGCTATATAGTCTCCGACCACATCCTTCGTTTTTATTTTTATTTTTTTTTTATTTTTTTAAACATTTTCTAAGGACGGGGCAGAATAGCGAGTTACAACTGAAAGAGTCACTCGTGCGTTACTCGTTTTACTCAACAAAAAAATATGGTGAACTAACTTAGTTGAATACGGCACTAGTCGGAGAGATGCACCCCCGTCTAGGGAGCTAAAAGTGGGAGGGGCTTTCATTTCTTCTGAGTAATGACTTTGCTTTATGTACTGTAAAATTGATTACTGCATGCAAACGTGCGTAAAGGTGTCTGCTTTAAAAACGCTACACTCTTGGCTCTCATCACACTGTTCTGTCTCCTTTTTTCTTTTTCTTCGTTTTCCATAAAATTCTTTGCAGGTGTGAATGTCCTTTGGCGTTATGCGGCGGCAGCTCGCCGTCGTCGAAAAAGGTTCATCTAGACAAACACACCAACCCCCAACTTTAGTCAATATGTGTTTTGGTAACACTCTGTGTTTTGCTGCATGAAGACCATCATGGACAGAACACGCCGCTGAGTTAAGCGGAAAAACAAAAGCGGTATTCCCGCATTGTCGTTTTAGATAACAACGACTGCAACAAGGAAAAGCTAATGGTAAAACTGCCGCCCTTTCGAATCCATGTTTTTTTTTACCACACACTGGAAACACTGAAGTTTTTCTTTATGTGAAATCCCTTTGATAACCCTCCACCACAATATTTGAAAAGTTTAAAAAGGAATTTAATCAATTTAGATAAAATAGCCTAATAGGAAGGATCCTAAACAAAACAGTAAACACCTGCCAAAACTGAACCTTTTTTTTTTTGGATTCACAATTTTCAGGATATCAAGCATTTTGAATGTGTGTTTAAGAAATGTCTACAGGTGCGAATACTTAGCCAAAATCTTGTTATCGTTTTCTTAATCCTAATGTAAATTTTACAGTGTGGCCGAAACAATTCATAAAAAAGTCCATAAATTCCATTTTGTACTTGCAAATTAAAAAAAAAACAACCCTGCAATTGATTTTGATTGATTAATTAGCATTTGTGTGGCAGAATTCATAACTAAGACGGCCGTAGCCAGCCGCTACCACCTCGCAACTACGGAAGTTAATTTATACAGGAACCAGCATTCTACTGGGTCAACCTTGCTAACTTAAAGAGTTGAAAAAATGTTTATTCTGCAGAAAATGATGCAGCACAAGCTAAGTGTAAATACGATATTTTTCATCCAGAAATGAACAACAAGAAGACAGAAGCATGCAAGTACTACTAGCCATGCCTTGTAAATATGATTGGTTTAGCAATTGTGTTTCGGGATATGTTAATGTTTTACGAGGAGCATTTTTAGATAGGCACTGAAAGCAGAAAAACTCAGTGAACACTTCTCCATCCAACAAAACTTATGTACATTCCTATTACGGCAGAATGAAAGACACAGCTCAGCTGCGCTCATAAGTGCGTAATTTAAAGTCCTCGGAATAATTATGCCTGGAAACAGTGGATTAACTCTAGAGCTGCCAGGGATATTCAAAACAACTGCACCCTTGGGTCTTCATCGATTGGGTACATTAGCTCCATGTCCTACAGGAAATTACGATCTCAGTGAAAGAGAGATTTTTAATTAGCTTCCCATAGCCTGAATGAAAGTGCCTGAATGAGACACTGTATAGTTAGAATAAAGATGTGCTCCTCACGTTCATTGCGGGCTATTAAAGGCACTGTTCACGAACGGCATTCGGCTTGTTACCTGGGAGAGGTGGTGTTACTTGGTTCGTGTATTGGTCACACCAAAGTTACTGCTTCCTTTTGAGGAAGGATATCCCTCCCGAATAACGCACATAACATCCCATTGGGTTAAACGGAAAAAAACCAAAAGGGATATGCCTGCATTGTCATAGTTGGTGTCGCCGGCCAGTCACGGTCCTCACGTTCTTGTTGATTGTCCCCATACTGATGGTGTTCGTCGCCATTTCTACCATCCAGGAGCCATAGTGTGTCAATTGGGCGATGAGTCTGTCCTCCTGTTGGCAGTTTTTTAATTTTTGCCGGAGGTACAGATTTGCAATAAGATCAAAATTTGTTGTTTGGCTAGCAACTTTGTATTGTGTGGTGCAGTGGCATCCCAGGCTACTACGCTGTAACTGAGTTTGGTGCTAATGACCTTGCTGTTGACGTGCCATTAAGCCTCAATTACCCACCCCCTCACGTTTATTAATAAAAGAATTAGTCATATTTGAAACCATGGTTAGCTACAATGTGGTCTGGTTTTAAAGGTTGACAGATGCCATGCATTAAAGTTCCATGTGGGGTTTGGGGAGGCCAACCGGTGGTACCCTTAGTGTGAGGGTGACAACATTTGTTCCACACTTTGTTTGCATACAGCTAAGCTGTGTAATGCTGCATAGCCTTCCGCCACAACAATGTAAGAATCTGTTGCGAAAACACAATGTTACAGAGACTGTCTCAAAAAGAGGATCATGAAATATTTAATACAAAACATTAATGTCATGACAGTATAATGTACGGTGCCGAGTGGGAAAATTAAGGCCGTAATACCTACCAATCAGAGACGAGGATGGGCATTTTCATTTTGCTGCGACAGACTCATTTTTGCTTCGAGGTGACTTCCTAAAATCAATTTATGGAATATATCAAAGGGCGAGACACTTTGGCTTTTTAGCTGTACAAAATCGAATCACAATACAACTGTTAACAGTCTTGATATGGAGTACACCACAGCACTTGATTTTGGAGGAACTGGGCACCTCCTTAACTTAAAAGTAGCCAAATTCGTGCTCGCAAAAAAATTACACAAATAGTTTCATGTCACCTTCACTGTCCTAAGTTATGTTAAATCACTTAGTATTTTCCTAGAGTACCGCATTATTTAACAATGGTTGCAATTTTTTTATTGATCACACAAAAAATGTATACGTTATGAGGGATGTAAGCAACACAGCTTGCGCAGGATCTGTTTGAGCTCCTGAGTGAATTAAATTAACGACGTGACTGAAAATTGCCAACACATCTATATGTTTTTTAGTGTGTTTGTTGTTTGTCTTTCCATTGAGCTCTCTGTAGAGAGCTAGGAAGACCTGCTCACGTGAAAATTTTACATTGTTTAGCAGTAAACTACTGAAATTTCCTTAAATGAGCAAATTTCTGTTATTTTTTTACCGAGCCTCAGTGGGCCTTGCCATATTAGCTTTTAGCTTCATTTCTACTTCTGGTTTTAGTCAAGGAACTGGCATTGCCAGCAAAGGTTTTATGTATTTCCCCGTTTTTATCTGGCCTAAGAAGGCCAACAACTCGTATATGGACAAAAAGGGTGGCTTTTATATTTTATGCAGTGGCCTGATGGGAACATTGCTGTCGGGCTTTGGATTTTTAACCCCTCAACCATCTTTGTCGTGCACTTACCTACTATCTCCATTGCGAAAAAAAAATTATTAATTCTAACAAATTTATATATATATAAAGACAGCATATAAACCCTGTAGTTGCCAAGTAGTGCTAAACTTCAGCTAAAACTGAGTGTACTGGCATTAATTAAAATAACGAAACCAAACGTGAAGGCAGTACCAACACAGCACTGCAGCCAGGACTGAAA
>JAHWFP010130481.1:0-13784 GCA_023313725.1 Lithobius niger
CTGGAGGTCTTCGTTTCTGTGTTAGTGCTTAAGGGGGTTGGACTATGAATCTGGCTGTTACGATTGATCCCAGACGATATAGCCCATCTTCTTGCCTTGACATGTCACGGAGGTAGTGACTTGTGAAGACGGTTTGGCTCCTCCATGATGTGGCTTGCAGAATTTCGGAAATGGAGACTTGATTGTGGAAAGCCCATGAAGTTGCGAGTGCCCGGAGTTCGTGTGCGGTTGCCTTGATGTTGTTGTCGGTGCAGCTGATGTTCGCATCGTCGTATGCCCCGTTAATGACAGTTCTGATCCAGTTGGCAATCATGGGAGCAGAAGTCACGTTCGTTCCTTTGGTGAAGGGAAGGAAGAGTTGAGTGCGTCCCCTTCGGCATTCGGGGTCACTTGTGCGTTTAATGTAGTATCGAAGCGCACGGACGGGACATAGGGTTCGTTCGGGTTCTTCATCATAGATGTTCGTGAGGGCTGGTATGATAGGTTTGGACGGTTCGCATGGTTTTTGAGTTTTGGCTCGGAAATCAGGACGAGGCCTCAAATGAATGAATTTGCAATTGTCGAAAAAGAAACAGTGAGCAGAGTCGTTCGACAGGGCTTGCATTTCGCTGCGAAGGCTGGCAGCCAGAGAGGTGAGAAAAACTGTCTTCCTTGTGAGATGGTTAATGTGGCAAGTTTGGATCGGTTCGTATGGATCTTTGGTCAGGGAGTCCAAGACAAGGGAAAGGTCCCATTTTGGGAACTCATGATGGATAGATGGTCTTTCAATTTCGAAGGATTTCAAGAGAGATGTTTGTTTCCGGCGGCTTTGAAGATGGTGTTCAGGGCGGAACGGTAGACTAGAATGGTTGAGCCTTTTAGTCCATCTTTGAAAAGATCGGTAAAGAAGACTAGCAGTTCCCGAATAGGGGGGTTGATTGGATTAACCTTTTTTCGCTTACACCAATGAAACCATCGTTGCCAGTGGCTGTTGTACATTTTGTTAGTTGAGTCTCGAAGGGCCTTGCTGGCGATGCGAGCGGCTTGTTCTTCAACAATTCCAGCCTCTTTAATGAGTTGGATGATAGTAGCCACCCGTGCAGATGTAAGATGTTGGAGTTCGGGTGGAACTTGGTTCCCTTCTGTTGGGATAAGAGGTCTGGAAGGTTTGGCAATTCTCTTGGTGTGTCTACGAGAAGGTTGAGTAGTCGAGGGAACCACGGGGCTGCTGGCCAGTTTGGTGCGATGAGAAGAAACAGACCCTGAATTTGTTCGATCTTCGTTAGGACAGTTGGGAGAAGTTTGAACGGAGGGAACAGGTAGGCGTAGAGGTTGTCCCAGGGAAAGGTCAGAGCATCGACTGCACAAGCCAGGTCGTCCGGAATCGGGCTCACGAATTGGGGAAGTCTGGCATTGTACCTCGTGGCGAAGAGGTCGATCATGGGTTTCCCCCAGATGATGAAGAGAGATTCGCAAATTGATGTCTTGAGGGACCATTCCCCTGATGGTGGTTTCTTCCGGGATAGTGCGTCCGCTATTACATTTCGGTTGCCTGGGATGTGGAGCGGTTGGAGAGTTGTGTCGAGCTTCAGGCATAGGTTGAATATTTCAAAGGTGATCTGATGAAGGGAACGTGTTCCTCCTTCTTTGCGTATGTAGGCGACTGCAGTAGTGTTGTCTGATTGGATTTGAACGATCTTCCCTGTTACCAGGTGACGGAAATGGCGAAGAGCATTGTAGATTGCCTTCAGTTCGAGAACGTTGATATGCTCGGTAGTGTTGGGAGGCCAGGTTCCGTTTACTTCGTTGTCCATTATGTGAGCACCCCATCCAGTTAGAGATGCGTCGGTTAGGAGTAGGAGGTCCGGAGGGGGTTCGTGAAGAGGCATAGTCTTGGATAGATTTGCGGTGTTCATCCACCAGTGAAGGCATTCCCATGGGAAGTGGGGATCGGATGGTTTTGACAACTTGGATGATGGAAGATGGTTGCTCCAATAAACGATGCGGAAAAGGTGGAGTGGTCGAGTCATCCAACGACCGTAGGGAAGAAGATCTGCCATTGAATCCATTTTGCCTATGAGGGAGTTCAGGGATGTCAGTGAGTGATTTCTGGACTGGGAAAAGGAGAGGCAGTGGTCTAGTAGGTCGGTTTTCCTCTCCGCTGATGGCGTGACGGTGGCAGACCGAAGGTTGAAATCCACACCGAGGAAGATGAAGGTTTGTGTAGGTTGGAGTCGTGATTTCTCCCAGTTGACGCCCAGACCAAGGTTGTGAAGAAGCCGGATGGTGAAGAAGGTGTCTTGCCGGAGTTGGCGGGGACAGATGTTGTTTAGGAGCCAATCGTCGAGGAAGGCGTTGGCTCCTACCTGGTGACGGTGAAAGTGGCTCAAAATGGGCTTCATGACGAGAGTAAAGATGCGTGGAGCAGCGTTGAGGCCGAATGGGAGAGTTTGGAATTCGAAAATCTTCCCTTGGTAGATAAACCGGAAGTAGTGAAGGTACGTCTTGTGAAGAGGGATGTGTAGATATGCATCTTCGAGGTCGATCGAGATTGTCCATTCCAGGGGTTTTAGGGAGAGGCGAATGGATTGAAGGGTCTCCATTTTGAAGTGTTCGTTGTTCATGTAGCGATTCAGTGGTTTCAGGTTGAAAATCATTCTTTCCCCACCGGACTTCTTTGGCCTCAGGAAGATGGAGCTGTAGAAGCCAGGCTTGGAATGGTCGGGACAGAGGAGGATTGCGTTTTTGGCTAGAAGGGCGGCTACTTCTTTGGAGAGAGCGGGTGAAGCCTTGGTTGCGAGCTCCCAAGGAGGGGTGAATGCCATCGGAGGTCTTGAACTGAAGGATGGTTGAAAGCCATGGGATACGATTGATAAGATGACTTTGTCGGTTGTGATGTGATGCCATGCCGATGTGAAGTGACTGATTCGGCCGCCTACAGGGAGAGCGTGGGCATAGTCACTTGCGGTGAAAGGATTTCCGACTGGAAGCAGAGGAGTACTTGCTGCGGTTGTCGGGGGTGGAGCTTCTTCTGAATTTGTTGTTGTTGCGTGAGTTGTTGTGGGTGTTCCCTCGAAAGGACTGATTCCGGCGGGGAGAAGGTTTCCTCTTGTCATGGGACGACTGGTCATTGGACGTTGGACGAGGCGGTGGTTTGGGATGAGAGATGTGGCCTTGGAAGGGTTTTCAAAAAGGCTGGTTGTTCGGTGGTTTGAACGGTTTCATAGGTTTGCGGGCGATGTCCAAATGAGGGGCAAGAGTCGGGATGCGGCCTCTGAAGAGTGTGTCCGTCTCATGAAGAGGTTGGTTGCGGAGGATGTGTTTGGTAGACGCATTCAAGTTCGATGTGGTGCTTAAGGCGATGTCCCTGAGTAGGAGGGTCGAGTTGAACAGAGCCTTGGTGAACCAGTTGAAGGAGTGATACGAGGCGAAGGACATCTTCTTAAAAAGTTCGGAAATAAGGAAGTGGAGATACTTGACGTTCTTTTGGCTAGATTCACGGGGGAGCCTTTCGCAGAGGGCGTGGCGAGTATCTTGTCATTCTCACGGAGTACGGCAGTGGGCACCTCGGTGCGACGGGGGATGTAGAGGGCAGTGCCGAAATCCATTTTTGCTTCGGTTGACAGAAACTCAAATTGTTGGTAGGTTTCAAAAAGGGGGGGGAATTGAGGCTTAATGGCGCGTCGACAGCTTGGTCAAAAAGGCGAGGGTTGGCCGCACTGTCACCAGTCGCTCTGAAGAACCAGGATTCACGGCCTGGACGAGGGGGCTGTGGATCCTGGTCGAGTTCAAGGGGTTGACCATTCCCGAGAAGGGATCCCCCAGTTCTGAGGAGTGTCGTGAGTAAGGCAGTGGATTGTCCGAGCTTAGCTTTTCACGATTATTTTTGTCCCGAAGGCCATAGCCGAAACCCGTTGAAAGGCCCCTGTTCTTGGGTTTAGGAGCGGAGGAGTTCGGTTTGTAGAGATAGCCGTCAGGGATAATGGCTTCTACCGCTTTGAGAAGGTCGAACAGGGGGATGGCAATTGGATCATCGTCGGCTTGAAGGGAATCTTCATAAGGGTCAAGCGGGAGCTGAGCGAAGTTAACTCGATGCGGAGCTTGCCGGCTCAAAACAGAAGCCGAGTCGAGATCAACTTCCGTGTTGAGGATGCGGGAAAGGAGTTGCTGGAGGTCCGCTGCGGAAATGTTTGGGCGGTGTTTCTTTGAGGGTGCATGGGCGTAAGGTTGCTTCCGTTTGCGAGCATCGGTGTCGGAAGATGCAATCCAGTCTTGGAGGTACGAAGTGGCCTTTGAAGGGGGCTTCTCCGTCGAGGAGCGGTTCTTATAAGAGAATTCCTTGATGGAGCGGTCCATGAGGCGGTGAATTTCTTGCTTTGACAAGCGATCCGTCTCAGGTTCAGGATGTGAGGCCAATGATAAGTCAAGGGGCGGGACATCATGTTGCTGTAGAGCGAGAGATGCCGAGGTTGATGGCGGCTGTTGGGCGCAGGGCAACGGCGAAGCCGAATGGTCTTGGGTTAAAGAGGCCGTGGGTCGGGTTGGAGACGGCAAAGGCGAGATGCTAGGGTCAGGTGGAGGGCTTGACAGAGGAGAATCCATGATGTGTCGGCGTGATGATCACGTAATGAACGGGAGTAGCAACGACGAACGAGCGGCGAACGGGAACGTCGAGCGATGAACGGGCTGCAAATGACGAACGACGAATGGGCTGTTAAGGGCGAACGACGAACGGGCTGTGAATGATGAATGGCGAACGACGAACGGGTTGTTGAATGACGAACGGCGAACGACGAACGAGAACAAGGCGTTGAAAGACGAGCGGCTGGCAAGCGATGGGCAGCAGCGTGACGTTAACTCTCAGGCCGAGAAGTGCAAACGACGAACGGGCTGCAAACGGCGAACGACGAACGAAGAACGGGCAGTTGAAGGGAGACAGGCAGCACACGACGAGCGGCAGCAGGCGGCGTCGGATTCCGGCATAGGACATGCGAACGACGAACGGGCTGCTGGCGGCGAACGGGCTGCGGGTGGCGAACGGGCTGCGGGCGGCGAGCGGGCTGCGGGCGGCAAGCGGGCTGCGGGCGGCGAGCGGGCTGCGGGCGGTGAACCGACTGCAGGCGGCGAGCGGGCTGCGGAGACGACCGGCGAACGGGAACGGAGAGGAGAGCTTTTTTCCAGGCGACGTCTGAGACGAGAGCTTGAGGAAAAGAGATGGAAGCCACGGGCGAGCGATCTGCTTTTATAGGAGGCCTGCGCATGGTGACGCATGCGCAGTGGGGTTGCGCACTGGGCGGATCAGGAGAGCGAAAAAACCTCAAGTCATAAAGAGCACTCAGGAACTGAATGCATTTTAATTTACAGGTAGTAGAAATTTTCTACCGACAATTAAATTATTATTATTATTATTATTATTATTAGTAAATTTATTAATCGGGGAGGGGACCTCAATCTTCGCTGATTTTTTTCAGTTTGCGAATTACAACCCTGAAGTTGCTAGCCTGTTATCTTCTCTAATGTTGGAGACCAACTAAGTAATCTGGTGAGGTTAAAGTTAGAAAAAGACAGTAAGATAAGTGTTCAATACTGCATATCACCAAAACTAGCTGCCATCTTTCAGACAATGGCGACGTAGTTGTCACTGGAGATGGTGAAGTGTCGTAAGAAGTAGGTCTTGGTTATTCGCAAGTTTGCTGGTTAATCTAGACACATGCTAGTGAGTCACCTACAAGCTCGTGAGATTAAGTATTAACTGTTATTGTTACTGTTTAATTTTACTTGTACACGACTACAGACGATTAATTATAGAAATGAAAATTTACAGACATAAAATTCCTCCCGAAAAAAAATGACAAAGGAAGATAATGCAGTATGACCTTTTGTTACGTTCACAGACCTATGAAAGTTCTGATACCAAAAGAGGTATAAGAGAGCCAGAAAAATTTCCAAAAGGGTGGGCCTTTGAAAATAGTGATATCATTCAACCAAGGAAAGGCAGCCAGGATTAATCCTATTAGCTAACTTTTAACATCGCAACGAATAATACTTTGAATGTTAAATGAAAATTTGAAGTTAGCGCGAGTAGCGAGTCTAGTTTTCATTTAACTTTTGAACTATTAGACTTTCATATTTTAATTTTATTTAGCCTATATTCTGTGGTAGGCATTAGGCCCGTTACCACACTACAACCACATAGCTGGCGGTGAGTTTAATTCTAGCATTATGAACCTTTTAAATCTTGGGTGTGTATAAACACAAAACAGGAAATTGACATTTTTCTGGTAGGTGATTCACCATAAGTGGGAAAAAATTGTAATTAGTTTTCATTCCTGCCAGAGAATTACTTAAAAGACTCACCCCCCCCCCCCACACTAAGTTTTATTTTCACGTATGAATCTGATTTTTTTTGTATTCCGGTTCCGGCAATCAGAAATTCAAAAACTTTTTTTTGGGGGGGGGGGGGGGGCGGCGGAATTAAAAATTACAACATTTTCATCTAGAAAGTAATTAGTAGGAGAATGGACATTATCTGCAACCCAACAAACCCCAAAAGCTAGAGCCTAACCTTATACAGTACACTTAACAGTCATACTATAAATAAATAATAGTGTTAGCAGCGTATCTAAGAAAAAAAAAGCCTGAGCCTATAACTATGATGGTGGGCACAATAAATTGAAAACTTGGCAAGTTTCACTGACGTCTACTATAGTACATCCGCCGCAACTAACAGTCAGTCCTACTTCCTAACCTTATTAAATGCATTGTGTGCCAGGGATGGAAAAAAGGTTATAGTGAATCTCTAACAAACAAACAAACAAAAATAACAATTCTCAGAAATTAGCCAGAAGAACATAGGTGCGGGGAAAACATAGGAAAAATAAACCACACGAAAAATTTGACATTTCCTAGTGATAGAAACCTGCGTGTGGAAATTCGAGCCAAGGTAAATGACCTAACCTATACAGGGTTACCACCAAAACACTGAAATCAATTTCCCTGAGTTTTCCAAGTTCTCCAGAGTAAATGAAGTCATTTCCCAGGCTATTTACCGTAATTTTAGGAAGGAATGTTTTTCACACATTTTACCAGTTTTGTGTTAAAAATGCTGAAGGTTTTTGATGGGAAATACATTATTTAAAATCTTAATTTTTTCCCCGAGTTTTCCAGGTTTTTTTTTTTTAAATCAGTGAATTCCCTGAGTTCTCCCCGAGTTTTCCAGGTTTTCCAGATTGGTGGGAACCCTGCTATAATAATTACTACATGACAACAACAATGAACCCGATTTGACTTTTTTCGGGTTTTTTTCCCCCAGTCTTTAAAATAACAAACATGTAGAAATTCAGTCTTAAAAAGGTAGCCAGCGACGATCCTTATATTTTGGTAATACGTACCTTAGGATATTCCGGTGAAATTCAACGTAGTCGGAGTCAAAACAAGCAGGCTTGTTTGTCGGATGTGGGAATGGCGTTTAGCATTCACACGGAGACGTAGCGTATCATCGTAACAGGCAATCGGCGTCAATGATTCTAAGAATATACACGTATATATTACATTTCCGTGAATCGTGAATTTGCGCTGTATATCAAACGTCAATGTACCCACAGGGAAAGCGAAAGGGGGATAAAACCAAAAGAAAATGAAACAGATATTCATTCATTCTGTTTCATTTATTTTTGATAAAAACAACGCCGGCACAAAGGGTGCCTGCAGGGTGCACATTTACGCAAGCGGTCATGCTCATGTCGTCCGCGGCGCATGCGCACGCACCCCATTGTTTGGATAAGCTATCTGCATGGTGCACTCGACTGTTTGTTGAGTGAGCTGTGGCGCAAGCGCTGTAGAGACATATCAGAACCAACGGCGATTGCTTAAACCTGCCACTACGTGTCGCCAACGACTGAGGCTCTAAGAACGAAGAAAACGCACCGCGTTCCAACAGTATGGGCCGCGAGCGATGTGTCTGACTTTTGTTGTTGTCTGGTTTTATATACTTTTGACATAACTTGTTTTCTCTGACCTCAGAATGAAAGCAGAATCACGACAGACAGTCTTATACTCTTGCCATGCTGCAGCCGACGGTAAATGCTTCCACAACCTGTACGCTTTCCTGCGATCTTTCACAGCCTTCACACATCGTTCACCACATAGGCTTGAGAGCATTCAGTGCTTATACTCCGTATGTGACGAGGACCGTCAGAAAGGGACCACTGTTTGAGCCACTGGCCAAAAGAGCCGTT
Source organism: Lithobius niger (assembly GCA_023313725.1). Classification (NCBI taxonomy): domain Eukaryota; kingdom Metazoa; phylum Arthropoda; class Chilopoda; order Lithobiomorpha; family Lithobiidae; genus Lithobius; species Lithobius niger. The sequence continues at coordinate 8,217 of JAHWFP010130481.1, forward strand.
ATCAACTACTGGCCGGGAGTGCCACTGCCTACGCTGCAAGCTTATAGACTTTGAGCTCGCACTGTCTTGGGAAAAGTACCACAGGCAGATGGTCGCTACAGTGCAAGTCGTCCGAGACAGAGAAACTAAACGAGTCTGCAATCTCAGATGTGCAGAGGAAAAAAAATCCAACACAGAATCTTGTATAGAGATCCATCTTGCCACCGAACAAACGTGGGATTCCCAAGACTGATGTCCAAGATTTTGGTCACAACAAACGTCGTTAAATAAATACGGATACAAAAACCTTTTTACGTTGCCTTTTGAACTTATATGTCAGATTGCCTGAGCAGGGAATCGAACCAACGACCTTTGAAATCAAAGACCGAGGTCCTACCGCTGAGACATACTGACACGGCCTAAATGCTGTGTGTGTTTAATGCTGCCTTTGGGCGTTTCCTTTTATTAACGGCCGACGGTATCAGTACGGTATCAGTATAGCGGTAGGACCTCGGTCTTCGATTCTCTGCTCAGGCAGCCTGACATATGAGTCCAAAAGGCAACGGAAATAAGTCTTCATTCGTATTTATTTAACTCCATCTCGAGACCATTGGCTTTCCGTTCTGTTTAACAAACGTCGATCGCATTTCAGTAACCGACATTCAAAAATCTCGTTATTGATCGGATCGGAAAAAAAGTGTTGAAAAGATGCGTTGTTTACCATGAAAGATTTAAATTTAAAATATTCATTACCAGTAGATAAAGTAGTGACAAGTGCCACAAATGCTATCACAGCTATTGTGCTATGCGTTACACACTTCATTAAAACAACAGAAAAGAAGACAGTACCGTTTATAGGTGAACAACTAAAAAAAATTTTTGCTTATGCTACGTCAAATGAATAACATCAGAGCCGCAAAATCAAACGACATAGCAACAACCAATACAAAATGAAAATAAAAAAAAATTTTGCTGTAAAGGAACTCGAGTAGTATTTTGTTATTTTTTCTTATTATATTTTCTTTGTCGTCGCCTGACGTGGCTTTTTTTTTTTTATTTCGCCTTTATTTATTTTTTGTTTTGGTTTCATTCGTCTGACGTGGAACACGCTGCAAATTTTTAATTGTTCACTAAAAAGGCAGCTGAACCGCCGTGTTTTCTGTTTTACTGTAGCGCATTTTTCTTGTAGCACCTTACAGCTTGCATAACAGTATGCTACTGGTGCTTTTATTTTTATAACTCAGCTTATGAACAAGTAAATAAACGGCTGATTAGATGAAATAAATTTAAAAAATATATATAAAAAAAAACCTGACTCGTTAAAGCTGGTTTGCTTCCGTTTCTAAGTTATTTCACTCCGGCTGAGAAGACTATACAGCAATGACTTTGTCCGTCCGTCCGTCGCTTTTTTCAACATCGCAACGGTACTAGCTATTGACGACCATTGTTTACAACGTTAGATTCGGTGTGAGAAGTTAGTTAAATAACATGGCAAATTAAAACATCGTTACTTCCTTATAGCTAATAGACTTCTTCGATGTTAACTAACTAAAATAATAACATTTGATCGTCGAATTGAAATCCTAAAAATTAATGACCAGGATTAATGACCAGGAGCTAATGACAGTATACCACGTCTTGGGTTTATTACACTCCTGATAATACGCAGCCGTAAAAACAAAAGCAATTTAGGTTCGTTTAAAATAGTCTCGTCGTATTGTTGCATGTATGAATATAGGCTTACCGTCGAACCAAATTCTCCATTAGGCCTATTTGCTACTTACGAAATTAAAAGTGCAGTGACAAAGATTAGGCCTAAAATCACGTTACCTCGCCAACGTCAAGTTGCTACGAGTCGCTGTTGGCTTCATCAACTGCGTCACCCCCGTCACTTCCCCACTATCACTGTTCTATACAGGTTATTTTGCGCTTTACATTGTAACTGTGTGCCAGGAGGCACACCGTGTTGAAAAAATGAATAGGCTCGCTGCACAATCCAATTCTCCGTTAGCTGCTACTTACGAAATTAAAGCTACAGGTAAAAATTAGGCCTAAAAGTTGACAATGATGCCTAGAATGTAAAATAAGCTTAAAAGCTAACACTATTTTCCGAGACTTTATGTCCAACTTGATTAACACTCATCTTCACCAAGTTAAGATATTAGATCTTTTAAAACCTGATCTCACAATATCTTGCGAATCTTTAAAAGATCTAATATCTTAACTTGGTGAAGATGAGTGTTAATCAAGTTGGACATAAAGTTTCGGAAAATATTGTAATTTTTCACCGTAAAGAACTCCATCATTTGTTTACTGAAAAACTAACACATTTTTAACCAGCAATTTTGATGGTTACTGTGTATTATGTAATACAGATAGCTGTTGCAATGCGTGATTGAGGTGGGTGCTTCACCATTGGCAGAGGCGGAACTGCACATAAGACCGGATGGTACTAGGTAGTCGCTGTAACCGCTTGTTTAGTTGAAAGCGCTCTGCTTGAAGAGACTAGCCTTAGCTGGTTAGGCTTTAGCAATATCTGTTGTTCTCGATTCAACTAGCTGACTGATTTTAAAAGTCAGGTTTACAGGTTTCTAGGATTTTAAAATTTAGCAACTAATGAGCCGTGATTAGCCATTATACCAAGGAAAGGGAAATAACTGAATTAACGTCCAACTGCTAAGGTTATCTTGGCTTGGATAGGGACAATACTGCTAAAGAAGTACCTGGATGTTTTACACGCCACATATTCGGACATAATTACGAGTGAATTTACTAAGGAGCAGTGAAAAAAATATACAGGTAGGATAAACCGATAAACCTTCTTCACAAGTTTTTTAAAGTGGTGTGGGTGAAAAAAGCAACCTGTCCGGAGAAAATAACGTTGCACTGTTAACACGGTTGCATGAAATGATTTCTTTTTGGTTCGAAGTTTGAAACCATTCTATTTAGTTTTTGTTGGATCACAAAACTATAAATACACTTAAACCCACTAACCCAAATATAAATAAATAAATAATAAATAATTGCTGTGGTGCATGTTCTTATTTATTTATTTATTTATTTATTTGCAGTGGACAGAAGAGCAGTGTTATCCGTTTGCCATCAAATTATGATCGATCATATGCGCCTATCCCAGGTGAGATTATATGGTACTGTTTATACGTTACGTAAACCTATAGAATAGATGATGTGCATATCTACTCACGCTAGTGTGTCGCGTCAAGTTAGGCAACAAACATCGCATCAACTCAATTGTCGAGGAGGTAAACCATTGTAGCATGACGCCATAACGTAAGTGTCTAATATCCTGAAGTATAATAATTGAGCACATTTCAGGTACTTGGGGAAAAATAATAATGCCGTACAGAAGCTTAAATTGTGGTAAAATGACCCACCTGACAAAAATTAACTCATGAAAGAATGTCACCTAAGCAGCTTTCAATGCAAAATCTGACCCTCAGTAAATGTTGCAAATGTGTAACTAGCTACTGCTACTAGCTAGCTAATTCTAGTCCTTTCATCCCCATGTTAATTTCCATAGGGTGATTATTCGTCGACCGAAATAACGCGATGGCTCCAGCTACGAAAGTGGACGAATGGCAGCAGTACGATACGAACTGCAAACCTTTTCTGGTTTACAGCCTGGGGATGTAACGGGAATGGCGTGGGAGGGCGCGTAAGTACGAAAGTATTGTTGTCACCATTGTCAGTATTGTCGGAATCGTATTTGAATGGACGGCCCAGGTTCTGACAGTGACAACGTGTATACTGATTTGATTTGATTTGAGTTTATCACGAGAGCTTCTACTGACGTGCGTATCTTGACGCACGATAGTGTCTTGTCACAAATCTGAACAATGTTGCAAAGGCAATTGTGTCTACGTCCAATTCACGAAAAACAAACAAAATGTCAAAATAAAACCAAATACTCGTAAAGCGGCCACCAATTTGAAACTGGTTCGGCCTCACAAAGAAGTGATATGAACTAAAAAAAATTACCATAAAAAAATTAAAACAAAACCGAAAACTGATAAAGAGGTGACTAAGTTTAGAAACGGTTCAGCCTCTCAAAGGAGTGATACGAAATTAAAATATTGGAAAAATGGCCACTCAAGCTAGCGCTTACGTGGCACATTATTTCAAATATGCAGGCTAGATGAGTTGAGTCTAATACGCAGTTTTCAAAAACGAAGTGATATCATATCAAAAACCAAAACTGGTAAAAGAGACCGCCAAGTTCCGAATGGTTCGGCCCTTCAAAGGAGTGATATCAACACACCAAAACGTTCGCCAACTTAATCGCAACGAATAATACTTCGGACTTTAAATGAAAACTTGAACATTGCTACCGAAAGAAGCAATGTTCTAGTTTTCATTTAACCCTCTAACTATTAGTCGGTGCGATTAACTTGGCGAATGTTTTGATGTGTTGATCCCATGGAGGTCTCGTTTACCAGTTTTGGTTTTTGATATGATTGTATGATGCAGTAGTAGCGTGCAGACTGATATTTTTCATGCGTAAAATTTGTTAATTAAAAATCCGCACAGCATAATTTTTAACAAGGATATCACTGAAAGTAATTACGATCATTTGTTCGACAATTGGCTGCCTGTGGTCGCACCCAAGTACGAGAGATGGAACAGTGGGTAATATTTTTTGAAAACGTGGGGTAAAGTTGTACCTGCTTCCATCAACAGCACTAGATGTTATCATGTTTGAGTTGCTCCTAAGGCACCACCGCATCGATCCACCAAGCACCCCGTAGATGCAGCCCTGAAACTTTTAAATAAAAATGGCAGCGTCCTTTGCGTCATTCAACCACGGCCGTAAAGATAATATCTTCCTATATTAATCTGGTGCATGGGCAACACCTGAAATTGAAGAACTTGTTCCATGGTCGATTCAAACCGTATTCAGTTTGTTACAAGTAATTTCAGGGCTGGATTAAGATTCATTCCCAGGCTTCTTTGGAAAGCAAAAAAACCGTGCACTGTACTGAGATCCACTCATAGCTATAGTCATTACTGAAACAAATTCATATCAGGGTCGTACATCATCGTCGTAGGTTGAGGTTATCAGAAGTGATAGAAATGTCTTTAACCCTTTAATGTCTTTAACGCGATTCGAACCGTCGTTCTGTTGGTTAGGAGACGAGGACGCTAACCACTAGGCTGTTGTTGCCCACTTTCCTGAGGGTCCCCGGGGACCCTTCACAAAGCTGGTGATGCGCGTTGGGACTTAGTTTTTCCCATGTTTGTAGTAGGTATCCCGTAGGATACGATGCCAAATTAAGGGTTAACCCTTCTCCCCATCAATGCATCGCAGCGGAAAACGTGGTAGACAGGCACTGATCTATATTTTAGTAATGAAAATGGATATGCCAGCTGGTGGATTTACTAGAGCAGTTCAAGATGCGCCTTGACAAGCAAACGAAAATTAATGCATGGACGAAAATGAAATTAGTGCGTAAATATTAAATTAATGAAAACAGCACCATGGTTTCAGAGGTTAGGCTATGAACAAAGCGTTCTCACGTCTGGATAATAGCAGAATTTAGCATAAAGTTTGTGAGTAATCACCTCTTTCAC
>JAHWFP010130502.1:0-11592 GCA_023313725.1 Lithobius niger
CCTTTAGGGCTTTAAGTTTTTTAAGGCTTACATCCGTATTTTATACGTTTAAGCGTTTTTTAATACGAATATCCATTATTTTTCTTCTTGTTTCAGCAAGAATAACACAGAAAAGAATACAATAATCACCTTAAATTAACTTGTTATAAGAGAGCCTTTTAATACTCAATTTTAAGCTATAAAAAGTAAAAATCGGTTCTTTGGTTCGATCTCTAGGTGAGAGCAAAATTTCCTGAATAAGAAGAACAACAATATTGTCGTCACATTAAGATAGTGTCTAAAAGGCTATAGGCCTTCCTCAAACCTATATATGTTTTAATCTTTAAAACTTGAGCACTGGTTCACTGGTTTGATCTCCAGGTGTATCTTGACACACGCCAGTGTGTCGCCGCCAAGTAACTGTAGATCATCCCATTGTAGACATCCGATTGTTAAAAATTGATTATTAATGATAAAAAGGCGGCTCACTAGCAGACATGTGTCTGTTGACTGTAAGCAAATGAAAGCATATTTTGGCATGTTCAGGATAAATTTCAATGTGACAGAAATGTTTCAAATTGTGGAAAATGTAAGGGAAAGGGTCAGAGATTAAGAAAAACTAAAATTTAAAGAATGAGTGTCCATCAATCATAGAGAAAAAGATGCGTCAATAACGTTGTTTTTATTTTACGGGCTAGCTAGCGCTGACTAGCTAATAAGATTTTTCCCATGTTAAATCCCATACACTTTTTGCTCATGGCTAGCGCAAAATTGAGAAGGCCTACGTACCTGAACTTTTGCACATGGATGCACGGTGATCTGAGGATGGTCCTTTTGTTGGTTTGGGGGTTGTATGGGGTCAGGACAAATGCGTGGGAGGGTTTTGAAATTCGCCACCGGCGAATTTAAATTTCGTTTCTTTTCCAAGTTGCAACCAAAGATTTTAAGCAACAATGTCTTGAACAATTGTAAAAGCCTGGACGAACTAAAAACTGAACTGTAACGAAGCACAAAATAAAGAAACATTAGCGTTGCCGTGGATTACGTAAGAATAAAGGGATGCACGTTAGATGATGGTTACGCAACAATATGAGCATATATGAGCTAATGGGTTTTTTGTTAATAACCCCAAAAAAATGCTACGCTTTCTGCTGTTTTAGTAACAGCGACCTTCGGGGATTTCTGCATGACTAAATGTGAACGAAATTTTGAAAAATTAAGGGGAAGTTGCAAGGATAAACTAAACAATTGAAGGGGATGCGCTGATTGAGTGAGCGAAGCGAACGAAATCAGCGATTGTTAGTCAGTGTGTGCAAAAATGGGATTGAAGCATCTTAAACGGACGGTGTAACCTAATGTACGTTCACAATCCTATGAAAGTTGTGATATCCACCCAAAACCAAAATTGGTAGAAAAACCCGCGTTTCCAAAAACGGTCGGCCTTTGAAGGTAGTGATATCACTCCACCAGGAAAAGGCCGCCAAGGTTAATCCGATTAGCCAAGTGAATCGCACCGTATAATACTTTAAACGTTAAATGAAAACTTGAAGATTGCTACCGCTAGTAGCAATCTTCTAGTTTTCATTTTACTTTCGAACTATTAGTATGTGCGATTAACTTGGCTAATAGGATTAACCTTGGCGGCCTTTTCCTGGTGGAATGATATCACTGCCTTCAAAGGCCGATCGTTTTTGGAAACTTGGCGGGTTTTTCTGCCAGTTTTGGTTTTGGATGGATAAGTATAGCTGTTACGGGCCAGAATTAGGGCTAATCGTGAACATCGAGCTAAAAGCCATGAAATATGGTACACAAGTCAATTCATAGCTTATAAATCGAGATAGCAATGGATTCCCTCCAGATAACCCCCAAGGCCCCTTCCTGGGTCCCACCACTCTCACCGAGGTTATTCATCAAACCTTGGTGATTGTGCTAAAACCTGAATTGGTACATAACACATTATTAACAGTACAAATGTTACTAGTGTTTGTTGATCATCAGCCTCATGGAGAGGACACAGAGAAGCACCTTGGGGGGGGGGGGGGGCATGTATTTCATGGGGTTCTGTATGTAGTTCAATTCTACTGCAATAATGCATGTTTTAGTACATTCAGCAAAAATTTGTTGGTCATTACGCTTAGGCGAATTTCTTGGAGGGTTCCATTGTTGGAGGGGGGATGCTGGGGGAGGCTGTGGTGGTATTGCATGGGGATTCATGGGTAGGTCAATTTGTACTGCTAGGAATGACTGGTGTACCACAATGCATGTTTCCGATACGATCAACAAGAATTTTTCGGATATTAACCTCATAGAGTGGGAATAGAGAGGAAGGTCTTGGAGGATTTTGCGGGAGTTCCATACCTAGTTTCATTTCTACTGCTAACAATGACTTGTTTACCAAATTTCATTCTTTTAACACTATCTGGAAGAATTTGTTGGTCAGACCGCATGGAGTAGACACAGAGAGTCGTTGTGGTGCCTTGTAGATTATGTCGAGGGGGTTCCATAGCTATTTAATTTTGTACTACTGTGAATGACTTGTGTACCCAATTTCATTTTTTTTAGATCGATCTGCAATAACTTGTTGGTCAAGCTTCAGGGAGGAGGGAGGGCAGACAAGGGGGAGGGGGGATTGGGAATATTTCATGGGGGTTCCATAACTGGTTCGATGCGTACTGCTAAGAATGACTTGTGTGCCACAATTCAAACTTGTCTCTTGATCTGCGATAATTTATTGGTCAAGAATCCGGAAGGTGGCACAGGGAAGGGTTCCATGGTTGGTTTGATTTGTAATGCTAAGAATGGCTTGTGTGCCAAATTTCATGCTTTTAGCTCGATCTGCAAGAATTTGTTGGTCAAACCGCAATGAAGGGAGCACAGGGGGGCACTGTGGTCCCTTTGAGGGTATTTCATATGGAATCCATGGTTTGTTCGATTTGCACTGCTAAGAAAGACTTGTGTACCAAATTTCATGCTTTCAGCAGTGTTTGCAAGAATTTGTGTACTAAACTTAATGATTTCTGCCCAGTGCTCTTCAATAATGAATACTCTGCTGACGAGAATACTGCAGTCACATGAAAATCGTGTTCAAAAGGCCCTGGTCGATGTCAATACCTACATTCTAAGCTATATAAATTGAAAATCGGTTCATTGGTTCGATGTCTAGGTGAGAGCAAAGTTTCTAGCCTGTTTGGCTTTCCGATTCGAGAATATTGTAGTTACATTAAAATAGCACGCGGAAGGCCCTAAGCCTTGTCCATACCTACGTTTTAAGCTATAGGACTTGAATATCGGTTCAGTGGTTCGATCTCCTGGTGAGGGCAAAGAGTCCCAACAACAACAAGACCAACAACAACAACAACAACAACAACAACAACAACAACAACAACAACAACAAGAAATGGCCATGCTGTGGACGCCTAACGGTTTGATTGTTGTCATTAAAATGTGTAATGTGTAATGTAGTTTTTAGTTTTGGGATAGAGCGTACGGCCTAGGGTCAAAGCTCTTGACAATAAATTGAAATTGTAATGCAGTGAAATAGTTACGACACGACCCCAAATACCGAATTTCGTTGGTCTATGTCAATCCTGGGCGAAACTACAGGAGTTCAAAGTTTGACGTTTAACATGGAAGTTTATGCTGAGGCTTACATACGGACCGCGGTAATGGTCCTTGATTAAAATATTAATAACCAGAGGAAGCCCGTACTACGCACGGCAGTCTTAGATGCACAATTTGCAACACTGATACTGTTTGGATGCGCATATGTATGTCGATGTTTCACCGAATTAAGTTTCTTCAATCCTATTTTTATGCACACTTGCTAACAAACACTTTTACCGATTGAGATGCTACAATTCAATTTTTGCTCAGGCTGGCTAACAAACGCAGATTTTCGTTCGCTTCGCACACTCAATCAGCACATCGCTGGATGCACAGGTTTAAAACTTGGCACGCTTAAGCATCGTTGCTTGAAAAAATTTAACACTGGCTAATAGTGTTGTATTTCTTGCCGACATCCATTGTATGTATGGGTGTTGTTGTATGCACCGTTTACAACCCTGGTACGGTTTGTTAGCTCCATGCATGTCCATGTTTGACCGAATCAAATTGTCGCTTCGCTCACTCATTCAGCGACCCCCGACACAATGCATCCCCAACCCCTTTTCCGGACACGGTCTCCAGTTACTGACCTCTAAATATTTCTATTGAAAGTAAGTAAGTCAATACGCTTTTCTAGAACAAAATTGAAACCTTAAGCCCGGCGGCTTTGTCATTATTCTCTTTCTGGAAGTTGCAGAAAATAAATCACCAGTATAACAACACCTCATTGTCGTTTTGTTTTTACTTACATAGGTGTTATTGTTGCCAACCACTTTGCAAAGTGCTCGTGCTTGCGATTGTTGCACTTTGCGGTGCACTTTGAAACAATTCAGCTCAGCTCTGAAAGCCCGCATTTACGAAATAAGTAAACCATTCCATCGTGTTTATAGGTGCCAATTTCAAGGCCAGTACTCGAAATTAACAACGTGGCTTATTTCGATTCGAAACTATATGCCTTTAGATGAAAAACGGATTCTTTCGTTTTACCCATCAACAATTTTAGACGAAATTGTTAGGCACCGTAGCAAAGACATAACACGGGCACGAAGAATGAAAAGCGATTAAACTTACTTTATTACTTGCAGCACTGGCACGATTTGGTTGCTCATGTGTTATGTCCATGTTTCACCGAATTAAGTTTCTTCAATCCAAATTTTGTGCTCACTGGCTAACAAGCGCTTTCATCGAATTAAATTTGTTCAATACAATTTTTGCGTGCACTGGCTAACAAACGCTAATTTTCGTTCGCTTAGCTCACTCAATCAGCGCTTCCCCTGACGCAAGTCAGTGGATACACCGTTTTAAAAATTGGCACGTCGATGCATTTTCCAACACCGTTGTGTAAAAAAATTGCGCTGGCTAATAATGTTGTATTGCTTGCTGAAGTCCGTTGTACGGACGTGTGGTGTTGAAATCTTTAGCCTGGCTGCTTTGACATTTTTGTTTTCTGGGAGAGGTAGAAAGCAAATCGCCCGGCAAAGCAATGCATCGTTATTGTTTTGTGTTCACTTAGAAAGGTCTTATTGTTGCCGGCCACTCTGCAAGATAGCAATGATAACCCTCGTGCTCCGCAGTAATTGTTGGTGTGGAGTTTGAAACAATTCAGCTCAGCTCTGAAAGCCCCCCTTTACGAAATAAGTAAGCCATTCCATCGTATTTAGGTATCAACTCGAAATTAACAATGTGGCTTAGTTTGATTCGAAACTATATGCCTTTAGCTGAAACACGGATTCTTTCATTTGAGTATTTCTTACTTAGTTCAACGACCTTATTATGTAGATGAAAAGCGATTAAAGTGATTGTTAACTTATACTTACTTTCTTAATTAGTTCAACGACCTTATTATGTAGATAAGGCGTTTAACTGCAAGCCAAACAATCGTCAGTACGATGATTTTTAACAATAGTCAGAAGATTCAAAAGGTTCACAATACTGCTTTGATATAAGATTTGACACCGTCAACAACGAAAATGTTGAGCCACACACCTCTTTCCCGCACTGCAAGGTAATATACATTATTTCCTAACTCTATGACTGCAACAGCGATCTCTATTATATAATCTAAAAGAAATAACCATCACAATTTAGGTAAAAATGTGTTAGCTTTTAGACCTAGTTTTAGGTTTTAGGACAGATTTTTAGCGTTTAGGCGTAATATTTATCTCCGATTAAATTTGATAAGTAGCAGCTTACAACAGTGGTTCGAGATTAAGCATATTCCTTCATGCGATGCAACACGGTTTGGTTTCGAGGCTTCACGTTACCGTGGCAACCAGGAATCCATAAACTATTATTTTTTCGTGTTTCGTGCTTCTGGTGTCAGTATCGTTTTATAATACCGCTTGGCCTTGGTACCACGATTTCAGGTGTCATATTCGGGATTCCCATCACTAGTGTAGACGCCACTTTCGTTGCCATGCTGAATTGAATAATCTCCAAGCATTCTTTTTTCAAATGAAACTAACGTGTGTCGTTAATGGAATCATTCTGTTTTTTATGGCTGCTCTTGTTACTATAGTGGTTAAATGCAACGGTTAAATGATACTATTTCATTGAGTAACGTCGAAAAAAATTATTAGCTAGAAAGAAGCAACCAAAATTTAATTGCCGTGTTTTTTTTTAATTCACTTGACTACCATTAGCATGGTGTATGCTTCGTTGGAATTACTTAACTATTCAGGATTCCAAATTTACAATGGTGAGTGTTAGAAATAAATTAGAAAATTTTATAATTTCTACAGTAATAATTGTTCGATTTACGTCACATTTTGGCTCAGCAATACTAATTAGGGTATGAAACGTTGTACCAAATTTTATTCCAATCCGATCTTTCGTTTGGGCTCCGCCCAGACTAAAAATAAGCAACCAACCAAAGCCACCTACAGTAAAGGCCGGATCAGCTTTATCTTCCACAATGCTCCGCTAGAAGGCGAAACAAATACCGACGCGACAATTTTGTTAAGTGGCGTCATCGGTTGACAGAATTTGGAACCCTCGTCAGTTAGTTTGAAATTTCGCCGCTTGGTGTAGAGATGGCAGTACCTAGCAAACTTGCGCTTCCTTCTATGTCAATGTTTGATTGTACGTACGCGCCTAATTTTTCTTGATCTGATCCGGCCCTTACTGTAGGTAGCTGTGAATTAACGGACGGACCAACATTTTGCAATTTGGTGTCCGTTACAGGCTATACGCTTCGCTCTGCTAAAAATGCTTTACCAACCTACCAATTTTATTTCAATGTTACGGCAACCAAACTTATTATCCCCAGGCCTAATTTGTTCAATACTTGAACGTTAATCGTGATGGTGGTGCCCCCCTACCCCATCGCACCTCCCCGCCAAAAAAAACCTTCCCCGTTGCATATTTATTTCACACGCCCTCTCCCACTCATTTCCAAAAGTTTAAATTTTAATTGTTATACCCCTAATTTCTGGTTGGGATGAGGGAGGAATTCTTTGGTTGGGGCAGTGAGTTGGAGTAGGTCAGGAAAGGATAAATTTTTTTAATGCAAACAAGCTTAATGCAGAAGCCCCCCGGCCGGCCCGCCACCCTCCCAAAAAAATGGACCAGAAAACTGGATTCATGTTTCTATCTCCTAATTGCTAAGAAAAACAAATAGATTTCATTAATTTGGACCAAAAATATCTGATATCTACCACAAAACAAAACTTGTTGATGATTCCCGCAAAGTTTTTCGGCCGTGTGAAGTCGTGATATCAAACGCCAAGCTCTTTAGCCAAGCTAATCCCAACCGGCTAAGACTCCAAACGTTAAATGAAATAATTGAAAATTGCTCAGTAAGTAATTTTCATATATTTCATTTAACCTTCGAACTTTTACTCGGTGGGATTAGCTTGGCGAAAGAGCTTGGCGTTTGATATCACGACTTCTCACGGCCGAAAACCTTGGCGGGAATCCTGAACAAGTTTTGTTTTGGGGTAGATAGTGGAACTCTCTCAACTGAAACACGAAAGGAAAACATCAGAAACTGGAATGTTTTTGCAATATTGTAACATTCGCAGAATCGTGGTGGATTTCTATCAATGCGTGAATACGCTGATTCACGCCTGGCGTCATGCGTCTTCCAGCCGGCGGATATTGCGTCACGGATTAATCTACAGGCTTGGCTTTCAGACCTACATTGCTGCGCGGTTTCGCGTGTCCTAAAAAGACGGTATTGTCCCTTTAACTATATTTTTATTCATCGTTCTGAGCTACAGGTTCTTCTTTGTTTGGAATTGGACGACTTTATTACCGGTATTGGAAAGCTTGCTCTTTCATTTGAAGCCTTAACTACTTTTCTCCGTTACGTATTTCTCTTCAACTAAGGTCGAGTTTGTAAACACAAATCAACACCTAAGTTCACTATTTAGACTTCGTTGCGCTTCGAACTAATAGGCAAAAAAAAAATCGCACGTGTAGGGAACCACGGGGGTGCTGGCTGCGGGCCTGTATACGTTCCCCTATACTTGTTACTTTTATTTGATTTTTTTTTTGCTATTATCTAGACGGCTTATCAACAGCCAATAAAAATAACTTATCTACTTGTGTTCTTACCTGTGCATGCAGTAGTTACGTCATACAGGTAATCAATACGAGAAGTATGTCACAAGTCAAGGCGTTGCTGTGATTCTAAACGTACCCATAAGGTAAGCTAGTCTATTAACCCGGTTCGTTTCAGATATGGCATAAAAGTGAAATGTCTATAAGGTATCTCTATCTATAAGGTCTTTAAAAGTCGTAAATCAACTTTTCTTACTGTAGTGCACAAGCTAGGCTAAATAAATACGTAAACATACCCTCTGAAAGATGCTGCGTTCTGGCAGAACAGTACGTCTCCGTTTACCAGCACAGCCAACACACCGAGTGGTGTAGTAACTAGCAGATACATAGTTTGTGTAGCGGCTGTACACATGATTTGTATGGAAGAATGTGTTCTGCCGCTACACAAACGGTGTACTGCCAGTACACAACTCGTATGATGGCTGTGGTGGAACACAGAGAAGTACGGTTCAGTCAGGACACAGCATTTTCAGAGCGTACGATGTACGAGTTTTGTGTGTAAGAATTTGTTTTTAATGTCGTGCGTGAACCGCCACTAACTAAAAATTAAAAATTAAATATGTTTGAATTAGATGCATCCTACGAGTTTTAGCCACTTTTGTGTCATCAGTATTTTCCTTAATGCTTGAAAATGTTGTAATAAATGAAGGTGGAGTGGCAATCCCACGATGTCAACGACGTAAGAAACCTAGGATTCCCACTGCGTTTAACAGTGAACTAAATCTTCTGATCTGAAATGGGGAAAAGCCGTTTTGTCACACGTGTTGAAGCTTACGTAATGGGTGCTCTACAGAAAAACACCCGCCGAAACTAACGCTCTCAATGCTGCAACGAAGAAAAGCATCTATCTACTTGACAATCACTTCTGTCGTTGGTTGGGTGGTTGGTTTATTTATGGGGCTAAATCCTGTCGTCATCCACTGGTTCAACAAAGCAAACATTTAAGTCCAGATTCCGACTACCTTCTTCGACAATAAGTACAAAGAATAGAATGTGTCAACCTAAACGTCAACATGGCACATACTGCCGCTTGCCCACCTTTATCGGTGATAAACTCACGGGAAAGCAAGCCTCCCTTATCGCATCTGCGTCCTTCACACAAAGTTTGTTGATACTTGGAAACCACTAACTTTACACGACTACGAGTTCCAAAGCGCAGAATGCTCTTCAAACAAATTGCCATTCCTTTCCATTTGTTCGAAAGCTCCTTTAATTGGTTTGGTTGGAAGAATTGCCGGCAAATTGCGTAATCAAGACAGAGACAATCAGACAGTCAGAGATAATCAGACAATCTGATTTTAACTCCGATTAACGATGAACTACTCCCCCAATTAATGACAGAAACTAACGTGTAGAACAGTTATTAAGTACACGTGCCGACAATTAACTAATGGCCAAGCGAGAGAAGCAAGCGAGGTCAAATAGTCGACTGAATTTGGGTGTTATTTGTCTGTGTGTGTGTCAGAGTGTTTGTCTGTCAGGGGTACGATAATGTTCGCAGTTTTGTTCTCAGTAATTTGGTTGAAATTTTATGACAAGGGATCTCGGTGTACGAAATCCAGGAGGTCGAAGATGTACCTTATGTATTTTTCGGAGATATTTACGTTTTCCGTTAGATGGTGCTCGTCTGCATTGTGAACAAAAGATACCAAACAACAGCATGGTATATGCCAAAGGAGAACAAACAAGCTTTCTTGCAAGGTTCACATGTCACAATGTTCTACAGTGTTTAGTTCACGTGAAACCAAGTATCAACGGAAAGATGTGCGTTGAATGAGTAAGAGAAACGAGCGATGTCTACAATGTTAGCAAAAAGTGCTGGACAACATCATTATATGCCACAGTATCCCGATTTAGACAGCAAAAATGAACTCGTTGGATGTTTAAGGCAAGTTTTAACTGAACCGAAGTCAAAACAGTTAAGAACCATGAACAAGCTTTCCAGTAAGATTTCCGATATACAACAGGGTGTTTGGTCCGCGTGAAACCTTACGGCTGTATGCAACCATTAGACAATTGTAACAATTAGGCCATTTTGACCTTTAGTGCTAGTAGTGCGTAAAAAGGTTTCCACTACCACAGTGTATTGTAGTGATTGGTCCACATGAAACCTTGCGGCTGTATTCAACCACTAGACAATAATTATACCAATTAGACCATTTAAACCCGTAGTGCTAATTGTACGTATGAAAAAACCACTGCAACGATTGTTGCATTATTTATTACGTGAGTTTTTAGTATAGTGTGTATATAACAACTTGAATTCCAATTTTCAAAAACCTTTCAACTGAAATAAAAAATAATAATACATTGCTTTGTTTATTTATTTTTTAAATGAATTCTTGAGTAATGTAATTTTGAGAATGATACAATTGAAAGCCAATTAGCTTGGAATTAACGACAATCATATAAACACATAGCACCCCGCACATCTCGCGCACTTGTCTACTTTTATTGGCTTTATAATAATAACTAGCAGTCGTACCTAGCTTCACCCGGGTTTTGTTTCACCCGTGGTTGTTTCCCAGCTTTCGGTCGGTGTGACCTGAAGGTTGACTACGACATGCAATTTTTCTTCCCGTAATACGCCTTTTTGTCTTCCATCTTCTCCCTCCCCTCTCCCCCCTGCCCTTTTCCTACCAGTCCCCATTCTCCCCATCCCTGTCTCGTTTTCCTCTCACTCCCATCTCCCCTCTAACTTTCTCCATCCTCTCCCTTTGCTTCTTATTATCATACCCGTTCCTCTACTTCCCTCCTTTCCCGTAGCTACACGTAGTTGAGTATGGACATGAGTCTATGAAAATGATGAGTTTTCAACTCCTTTAGATTTAGTTTGCGCTGGCCTATGATCAAAAACCCCATACTGTACGGATGCGACACCTGTTGCCAGATGCCTGAAATTCGTCTTGAAATCCGAAACCAAACTCGAAACTCTGGTCGCGCGAGCAAACCTAAGCCGGAAACACAGTTAAGTGCGGAGCTGTTTCCTTCCTTGACTGAAGCTCGCCCTTGTATCCGACACTTGAATTAGATGTTTCTACCCAAGGCCCGCAGAGATATAAGCTGCGCAGCGTTACTGATTAATTGCTAAGCCAAACTAGAAAAAAAATTGTTTTTGTTTATAATTCGTCGTTACGACTTTTTTTTTCTGTGCGAACATGTATCTTCCTTGAGCATATTCTGTAGACAAATTCAATCTGTGATTGGCGAGAACTAATCATCTTTTTGAAAATGGGAACAATGTGAACGGCTGGAAAATGCTTTAAAAAGTCAACTGTGTAAAAAGTCAAATTTTCAGTGTATCCAATGGTGTAAGGGACCAGTCATTATTTATCGCCGGGGAGGGGAGGGAGGGGGGGGATAAGGGAAATTAGGGGAGTCATTATTTAAGACCCTTTCGATGGGGGGGCTCATAAATTGTTCAGGTGCCGTCAAGGGGGGGGGGGG
>JAHWFP010130512.1:11245-27135 GCA_023313725.1 Lithobius niger
AGGCCAGAAGAGCAGACCCTAAATCGGTCCGCGTTGGTCGAGCAAAAGTAGAGAAGAGACGAGAAAAAACCAAAGGAAAGCCTAGCACGAGAATTTAGGTTCACGCATGCGTGGAAAGCCTTTCACACAATTTTATATATAATATTTAACACAGCATTATATTGCATAGCAAATTCTTATATAAAGAAAGAGGCCACAATATTCCACTGATTGCCCCCAGGGGCCCAGTGCAGCGGGGAGTGCCAGCACTAAATGTGACTGAGGGCACAAGGACATCAGACGCAAGACAAGCCTAAGGGGTCAAGTTGATAAACGCCAGGACGATGGGGATGATAATGTGAGGGTCCCATGTCCCAACGAACCAAGGCCCATCGTGTAACGGCGCCAGGAGGTAAGCTCTGCCCAAGGCCAACAGGCAAATCGAGGACTGGCAAGCTCCGTCACTCTACGACTTACATTATGAATTAATGAAATTGCAAGAAGGATGTTTCAATTGTAGTTGTTTGGACAAATCAGGTGGGAAGTTACGGAAAAACTTCAACGCTTTACCCCTAACTTTGGGGGGGGGGCTCGGGGGGTTTGTAACGAAAAACGGATGCATTTCAGTAACCATGTTTATAGGACTTTTTAGTCTTACTTTTGATCATAGACGACACCCTGAAAGTTTGGCCAGACCTTTTAGGTATACCCTGTATAACGTTAACGTTTTAGACTGGCCGAAATTCAATCGCAGTACGCAACAAGCAGAAGTTTTGGATATATTACGATTTGTTGCAGGCAGCCAATGCCGAGGCTCGCAAAAATGATGATCAAATAATAATTGTACCAAATAATTATAACAGCAGAACTAATGGAGACATGTTGGCAAGATGTTGCGTTGTTGGCTGCCCAGGTCAATGATCTCAGGTCGCAGCCATGTTGAAAACGTCTTGGCATTGCCACTAACAAACTTGAACTGAAAAAAAATACCAGTAACCGGTGTTTACTACTTTTACTGTGGCGATTCGATGACATTATCAGAAAAATTATGCAATTGCTACAGACGGACAAACGCTAAAAAGTCCACTTAAATTTTCAGTGAATACGCACAGGATCTGTGGTGTAGTAATATCACCTTAAATTTACTCCCCAATAGAGAGAAATTCTCCATATTACGCTTATTTCCACACTCCAGAGTGTGGAAGTAAGCGTGAAAAGGAGAATTTCCACTCTATTGGAAGTAAATTTAATGAAGTGTTCCACAGTAATGAGCGTCAACGTTACGGACTTTTTTTGTCCTATCACCTTCTTCAGAAGTTAAAACGAAGCACAAAAACGTTTGAAGATCACCTAATTTTGAAATTCGCGCTGCTAACCACTGATCTATACAGTATGTTCTTGCTGCGTCTGGACTTGCCGCTTTTGGCCAAGTTTTGTCTTCAGCTTCGGCCTGAGCAAGCGATCGATGTTGGCATAGGAAGGTCCATTATGTTCATCAGCTGCACTCCCTTTTTTTTTAACTGGCTTATAGCTATGGAATCAAGTGCTCTGAGGTGTGAGGCCCTGTATGTGTTGGATCACAGTAAGACAGAAGTGTCGCACCAGTTGATGGAAAGTTACGGATTATCAATGCAATAGACGAATGCAGACGAGACGAGATGAACAAGACGAATACAAGACAACACAGACAAGACGAACGCAACAGTGGTGATCGAAGCATCAGATTATGATGAGAGAGTGCTGCAGGAAATCAGGGAGTCAGGTCTCTACCAAGAAATCAACTACGATCCGGGAGGGTACGCTAAAACCCAGACCAAGGATTGCCTTGACAACCTTTGTTTGTAGGATAAAATCGACGAATCACAACAAGCAAAACTTGCAACCTCTTCGCAGTTCAAGCTTCCCCACATTTTCGCCCAGGTGAAGTCTCACAAGGAGAACTTCCCTTGAGACTGATTACCTCAGCTAAGCACTCTTCAATCAAAAAAGTCGACTGGCTGATGGCTTAACGGTTGAAGTATCTGCACCGACATCACACCGTCAAACACACCGAAGAGCTGCTTGAGTCCGTCAACAATATCACATTGACGAGCGATTACAGACTAGTGTCGTTCGGTGTAAAAGCTTTATTTCCCAGCCTCCTCTACCACCCTCTGCTAAGAATGCTTGATAAAACTATGGAGAGACTAGAGGTCGACGAGAACGAGTATCAGCTGGATCATATTCTTATAATGCATCCTTTCCTCCATTTACGTCGGGTTTAAAAACCACTTTTTTTCTGGCAGACGCCAGGGACTCCAATGGGTTATTCCTGCTCGCCAGCCCTTGCCGAGCTAGTGATGCAAGCGGTTGATGATTACATGGAGCTCAATTTCAATGAGATGAGACTGTGAAAGAGGTACGTCGATGACATACTGGTGGCACTTAAGCAAGAATAGCTTCTACAGGTGCTCTGGGCTCTGAATGATTGGCATATGAGTCTCCAGTTCACCCATGAATACGAGCAAGACAGTAGCTTGCCATTTTTTGATGTCCGCCTGACATTTCTTTAGGGAAAAATCCGATGACACATTGCGGCCCGGCAATTCCATTCAACTCAAGCCACCCGAAGCACCAGCTCAGGTCGATACTTGACAATGAGATGCTCAGGATTGTCAGGCACTCCTCTGATCTCAGGATAGCAATGACTTAGCTGCATGAAGCGAAGACTAGGTTCCTTGTTCTTAACTACCCTGCCTCCTGGGTCATTTGAGCCATCAAGAATATCTTGCACAGTTCTTCTAAGTCCGTTACGTAGAAGGACAGAAGTGGCCCTGTAGAGGTAATCTCTTTCTTGCCAGGGAGAAGTGAGAATATCCATGTGGTGCTACGCCAGCAGGACATTGAAGATTTTCACTGATTCCCCCAAACCTTAAGTAGCTTCTTCGGTCGAGACACTTGGATAGACCCCAAGGATAGCAGCCCGTGGCCCACCCCCATCCCACCTCTCACCATTTAACCTCTCCAATCCCCCACTCAACCTAGTCACGATGACAATCATCCCTAGTTCACCAGGCACAAGCACAGAACGAGAGTTCCATCCCCTACTTGTCCCCCCACCCACCCCTACCCTTGGAGCAACCAATGTCCCCCTACAAGTACCTTCTTTCAATCAGAGAGGAGTCGTATATTGCATTCCCTGTGGTGGTTGTGAAGTGGTATATGTGGGAGAGACACGGAAACACCTCCAGATTCACCTTAAAGAGCATCAGGACGCAACGTCACAAGAAGACAGAAGAAATGGGATCGCCCTCCGCTGCATTGATAATCCGCAACATTCCATCAACTAGTGCGACATTTCTGTCTTACTGCAGTCCAACACATACAAGGACTCACACCTCAGAACACTTGAATCCATAGCTATAAGCCAGTTTAAGGAAAAGGGAATGCAGCTAATGAACATATAATGGGCCTTCCTATCCCAACATCTATCGCTTGCTCAGGCCGGAGCTGAAGACAAAACTCTGCCAAAAGTGGCAAGTCCAGATGCAACAAGAACAGACTGTATAGATCAGTGGTTGGCAGCTCGAATTTCAAAATGAGTTGATCTTCTAACGTTTTTGTGCTTCGTTTTTACTTCTAAAGAAGGTGATAGGACTACCACAGACCCTGTGTGTATTCACCGAAAACTTACGTGTACTTTTTAGTGTTCGTCCGTGTGTGGTAATCCCATAAGTTTTTTGAAAATGACAGCTAAACTTTGTCTCGAACCGTCGGGAACTAAGTGAGGGCCTACTATTGTGCTGACAAGAGTTACAAAGTTTAAGAAATGATATGAAGTCATTTGTAGCCTGGGCTAACGATACTGGTTGTACGTCGTACCAGCGACCAAGAAAAACAGAATGTATTTGCTAAATGTGTAGTTTTTCAATTTGAGTTAAACCTAAACCAAAATTATTACACATTTATTTATCAATAATCAAGCCCATTTGGCTCTCCTTCCTATAATTACACGTTTGTTGTAGTACAGCATCACTGTTCCAAGATTCTGAAGGCATCCATTATTGCACAAGCAATAGGCTACTTAACAATGAATAACTCGGTTAGCCAACAAGGGTTCTCTGCTTGCGTTTCTGCATTGTTACTCAATTCCAAAGTGCCCAAAGATCCCATCATCGTTCATACCGCGGAAATTCAAACGACGAATATCCAACTTCACTTAACATTTTTTAATAGAGAAGTTATCTGAAGACCCGATTCCGGGGGCCTTACGTTCAAAAGGAGGACCGTTCTGTTGGCCCCCGCAACGATTCCGCTCGTTCTGTAGCCACCTGGAATTTGGAAACAGGGTTCTGTGTTCCTCCTGTTGCCTCTTATGAACTACACTACTGTCCGCCTGCCCCCTGCAGGTGGTGTGTCTTTTATGATGGTAAGTATGCCAGTTCACACCTTGGGCCTCCGCTTGGACTTGGCACGGTTCCCTCTGAGCTTCCGTCTTGATTCTGCCTCTACTTGGAGGGTGGGCCAGAACCGGGTCACCCCCCCCCCCCCTCCCCCCCAGCGTCTGACCTACGACTTTTGATGGGCCACTGTCTATTATCCACCTTGGTTCTTCGTGTGTTACCTTTTCCGTCTGTCACTAGTACAGCAGATTCCCTACATGGATCGTTGCCTCGGTTCTGCTTCCATTTGGACGCCAGCAGCCCGGAACCAGGCCCCTGCACCCGGCCCGGGCCTTTTGAGGACCGTGATCCGCTGCCCTCCTGCCTTCGTGACACGATCAGCGCTGCCAGTTCCCTAGAGGGTCTTCACTGGGCCATTGTACTGATTTCCCCTGGCCTGACTGTTCCTTGCTACAGTTACCCTTTGACAAGGGGCTTGGGCTGGGCCCCAACACCCTGCCTGGAGCCTTTTGTGGGCCGTGTCCTCTTGACGACGCTGCTGTTTTCATCTGTCGTCGGAACGTCTCCTCCTGCTTCCGTCTGCATTCACCCAGTCGACACATTTGTCTACATGATTCTGGTTCCATGTGCCCATCCGCTATCTGTTGTTGCTACCTTCTGTACATTGGGACTGCGCTGCCTCATCTCGTTTCGGGTTTCTGGTCTTTGTCCTCTGCCTGGCGTTGCCACCTTCTGCGCATTGGGACTGCGCAGCCTCTTCTGCTTCCAGGTTCCCTGTCCTTTTCTCTGTCCGGCATTGCTACTTTCTGCGCATTAGGGCTGCCCAGCCTTTTCTGGTTCCGGTTTCTATCCTTCTCCTCTTTCCAGCGTTGCCACCTTCTGCGCATTGGGACTACGCAGCCCCTTCACTTTTCCAACCGGATCAGCGACCAGCGTTGCATCTTTCCTTTCACGACCTCCACCACGAACGGACATGCTGTATGCTGCTCCCGCAATCTACACTCACTGCTCTGTTCTCTGGAACCGGCGGTCCCTGCCCACATCCCCTTCAGCTTCTGGTTTCAGTCGGTCACCTGATATGCCTGTCTACCTATTCCCTGTCTTGCGATTGGTCCCCTTGGACCCCAGTCCATAGCCTCTAGACCTTTCGGTCCTCTGGGGATGGTCCAGGGGACTGCAGCAACTACAACGTTGTTTTTACATTCATCGGCAACTCTTGCGTTCTCTCTACTATTCTGGGGACGTGGCTGTTGTCTCTTGGAGGCTCTTTTCTGTCAACGGACCAACGTCGACTCTGGTTCGGTCCGCGGTCCCCTCGAGCCTCAGTCCATGGTTCCCTGCCTTTTTTGTCTGCTAGTTCGCCCGCGTGGACTGCGGTGCCATCACCAGCCATCTTACGTTTCCGCCGTCTTCTGCATCTTGTCTACTGTTCTCTTTACTCTGCTTCCTGTCGCCAGTCTTCTGTCTCTTCTTGTGATAAACCTGGCAGCGGTTCTTCAGTCCTGCAAGTCAGCTTTCACCTTCATCAAGCCTCTTGGTTTGGGCGGACTGTCAGTATTCACCTACTGAACCTCTGTTTCTGATCCCCTTCGTCACCTTCCGCACTGATTCACACCTGGCCGATTTTCGGCCGTCACTTGCCAAACGAGGGAGGGGGGGGGGGAGCATAAACTAAGACAGAGATGTAGCCTTTCCTTGCCAACCTGACCTCTGATGCACCACGGTCCATGTGGGCAGGAAGAAAGATGGTTGTGCTCTGCTACGTTCCGCTTATACAGGCGGGTCCAGTTCCGGTCGTGCGCATTGAGACAGATTACGAGCCTGGCAGGGAAGACAACTTTCAAGCTAGGGATAAATAGAGCTCAAAGGGGGGAAACTGCTAAAAAAAAACGGGTAATTTATATTTCGTATAGGCAATAAAAACTAAAATTAATAGTCTTTTAGTTGTGTTCTTTCTTTATTATTATCGGCATCGTCATCGGATCGGTTCTTATCGGTTTACCCTTTATTGGTATCGGATCAGTGAAAACTCATATCGGCCGATCCCAACATGACTTTGTGTAGCTTGTGTACACATGCTTACAATCGTAAATATTTGTGCGTGGTGTGGAAAAAATCTTGCAGTATTGTCAATATCCATTGCCGTTTGCAAGTTCATCACGATTAGATGTGTAGCTTGCGACTGCTCTTAAAACCATAATACCGCCCAGCTTGCAGTTCTTGTCTTAAAAAAAATCTTTCTTCGTGACGGCAGTGGGAAAAGGTTATTACATTATATTTGGGGAGAGAGAAAACCTTGCTCTAATAGGAATTGGGGAAGGGAGGTATACGAAAAGACAATGTGAAAGCAAAAAACGATTTGGTCAAATTTTGTTAGATGCTTGCTGCCTGTCCTTGTTCACTTATAGCTGTTCCCATTTTTCTCATCTATAGGATAATGCAAGTAAAATAACCTCGAGCGATATGCCACTCTACTTCCCCTGCCCTTGTAGGTAAGTTTCCGAACACAATTTCTTAAGTAAACGTAGCAATTTTTTTTCAAATTCATTTTTCGTCGTATATTCTTGTCCTCACTCCGCTGACAAGAAGGAAGCTTTCAATTTTTTTTTTCACTTTGGTGAATTTTCTCCCCTAAAGGCGTTAGCTTTTGTGCCAAAACTTTTAATCTGGTGTTTATGTTGTTGGTTGTCATATTTTTTATTGATTTTTGACAACATGAGTATCTTTTTTGTTTATTTCTTGAGCGCTATTGGTGTTTACGTACTGATACATTTAAGAAATTAGACGCCTAACTAGAATTAGACCACAATGCAGCAACCGAAAAAAGCGTTTCTTGAAGAAGAGAAAGCTAATTCTTTCATATTATGTTTAGATCCTCAGAAAAAGTGAAACTTCTAAGAAAAAAAAATCGGTTTAATAAAGAAAGGGACCGATACCCTGTTTCAAGGACATTTAACGTACAGTTGTGTCGATTAAATGGGGACGTTGATGCAAACGTATTGGACAACAATCGAATTCACTTCGCTTAATTCCAAGGGTAATCGAAACACATTGTCAATTGACTTCCGAATTACCGTAGTAACATTCCAACACCAGTGACAAACACGTTATGATTGATGTAACCGAGTAAAAAAAAATGAAGTATGCACTAATTTACAAGGGGAATTTATATGCCAGCGAACTCTTATTATTTTGAATTAAAAAATAAATTAAACAATTTACAGGCAGGCCACATTGTGATTTTTGCCCTAAGCAAGAATCCGTAAATTTAGTGACAATGGTGTCTTCTGGCGAGCGTTAAAAAACTAAAAACTTGCTCTCATTGAAGCCAACTCGTGAAACGGGCAAGCGAACTAGTCATGTTTCGACCCATTTCTCCAAATTCGGAATTCATTTGTTCCAAAGGCCTTCATTTATTTCGAAAACAGGGGTGTAACAAAAGGCTTTCGTTGTATTTTCGTTTTTGATCAAATTAGTTTTTTATTAAACGAATCAGATACTTGCATAAATACTTCTTACTCAATCATATTGTTTTGGTTTTGATAGGCTGTAAGGTCGTGCATGTTCTTGCTGTTGGGGGTGCAGACTTGTATCGACACGGAATCACGTTAATGCCGGGATTTTGTTAAATACTGACCTGCATGTGGGAGCCGAAATTACAGTAACTCCGGTTTCGTAATTTGCTTTAAAAGTGTTTGAAATAATCTGAATTGGGGTTACACGGAATTACCCTAACTCTTCTCTAATTTGACAATAATATGGTTGCAGTTTCTGATGTTATATGTATGGCCGTAGCGAGCGCAGCAGGGATGTTATTTATGGTAATGCCGGTTCCCTTGCAGTCGTCCGTATTTAAGAAAACTCAAAAGTTATAGTAACTACGTGTTACCACAATTCCGGATTATTTCGGACACTTTTAAAGCAAATTAAGAATCCGGAGTACTGTAATTCCGGGTCCGAAACACGGGTCAGCATTTAAGGAAATCCCAGAATTAACGTGGCTCCGTGTCGATACAATTCCGGCGCCCCTTGCCGTTATTCACCTTAGTAATTATATATGACGACGATAAGAACTAAGGGTTGGATAGTGGACAGGGTTTCAGGATAATTTTTTTTAATCTTCAAACGATAGGGGGTTCAGCAGTTTGTTTACAGTGGATGGCAGCACAGTTAGTTAGGCTCAGTAAGTGAGATAATTGTATCCCAGGACGCAGAGAGATTGGAAAATCAAAAGTGGCATCCCTGAAGACCTGCAGGTGAAATTTGTTGTTCGCTGGCATTTTTATTTAGGATGGTTCCTTCAGTCCCAAACACTCCGGATCGTACCAACCCTTTTGGCACACGTTTTGCAATTTTAAGATCAGGGGAACCAGTAAGAATTGAACTCTATAAACAAGGTTGCAAGGTAAATCATGGCTTTTTTTAGCAAAAAAAAAAAAAAAAAATTTTTTTGGATTGTAATCAAATGTATTTTAAACTGGGTTGTAAAAAGGCACGCATTTAAAAAAAAAACGTGTTTGCTGAATTTGTTTCATGTTTTATACACTCAGAGCTCTGGTACACTCGGCTGTGAGCAGCATGTTGAGCTGTCCCCTTTTTGATTAGGTTTAGTTACTAGGCAGTCTACTACCAAATGTGATTGTTAAACATTCATTCCACCCCTTTCTGTCTAAACTAATTGGCATCATCCTCCAAACTACGTAACTGTTGCAAAAAATGGTATTCGAAACTCTTTTTTTATCCAATTCTTCACCCCCACAAATTGAAGAGAAAAAAACCATTTACTGGGCTTCATACCGGTTTTTTTTTCACGTGGGATTTTTTGTGAAAAAGTCCAGTAGGTTTTCTTGGGCTGAGAAAAGTCACAACCTTGCTTTTAAAAGCCATAGGAAACTATATGTGCAAAAATAACAAAAAAAAAACTTTAAATGCGGATTTATTAAGTTATTGTTGCATACTAAAAACTGGCTTCCACAATAATTAACTAATTGTTATGGATTTTCCATCCATTGCACATAGTTACAGATAAGCATCACTTTTGACTTTCAATTCATTCATCATTTTTTATTCAAGGGTTTGAACAAAAATAATATTTTTTCTTCCTTGTCTCTAATCCATTTCGAAGTTTGGATTAGGCTACACAAACCCCAAATTAAGAACTATGTACTTTGTTAGATTGGAAAATAAACACTTAAACCACCTCGAACTATAAGTAAAGTTCGAGGTGGTGTTAGTGTTTATTTTCTAATCTAAGATGTCCGCAATTCGCCACTGTAATCGCCGTCGCATCCCAGTTTTCAAGTACGTACTTTGTGTAACAGTAGTTTTTCTAACCGCAATCTTATCTCACAACTTCATGGCCGCACTTGTAATGTTAGAAGCCGCTTTCAACATTCACATGGAGAAACATTTCACTACGTTTCGGTTTCATTAGAAATTCCAGTTAGTCTTAAAACTTCAATTTGTACTAAGTTACTGCATCAATTTAATTTTTTATTATTATTTAGGTACGTAATTTTAACCATTGAGGATTTAATCAATGATTAAATCATTGCAACCGCGTCAATAGGTGCAATATCTTGGAACAAAATGTCGCAAACTTAACATCCTCTTATAAGGTCTTGAGTTGCAAGATATCATTAAGATGTTAATAGAAAGCGCTCCCTCCCTTTCACTCCCTGTATTTCCTTTTTGAATTTAAGCGTTACTTGTAAAATCTGGACTTCCGAACTTTCAGAATTCAAAATACACGATGGCTAGCTTATTGACCAACCATTAACTTACCAACATTGATAACTGGAGGGACAAGGACGGTAGCTGCCCCCTCCATACTAGATTGAATGTAAAATACGTGCTTTTTTTAGGCTACTATTTTTTGTAAGATTTTTCTTTCTGTGAAATGCAAGCAATAAACGTCAATATTGTCCATCTGTCATTATGGCTATGCTACGACTGTTTGGTCCAACATAGTTGGTGGGGGGGGGGGGGGGGGGGGGTTTTTTAAGGTTTTAAAAAAAAAACCAAATTTAAGATAAATTCTTTAATCCAGCCCAACAGTTCTTACTACTTTAATTTTAAATGCAATTTGCTATGAATAACAGATTCAATGGCTTTCTTGAAATCAAACAAAATGACATATGTCACAACTCTTAGATCAAGAGCCTCCGACCATTTGTCTCATGCAGTATGGAGTTGGTGTACTGCAGAGAATTGGTCAATCTTAATAAAATTGCTATATTTAGTATGCTCCATTATTTCCCTACATAGAAATGACTCAATAACCTTGCATGGAACCCATATCAATGAGATAGGCCTATAGTTGGCGGATATGCAGGGTTCCCTTCTTAAAAACTGGTGCGACATTTTCTGTCGACCACATGGAGGGTAGTTCACCAGTGGTAAAAGACAGAAAAAATAATGGCCAAAGGGATACCAATGTGATTAGCGATATGTTTGTAAACGAAGGCTAAGGAGCCCTCGGACGCCCCACAGCATGGCTAGGACTGAGTTTTTGTAATACTGAGGTGAAGTTAGGTCATCAGCAGTAAAAAGTAATTTGAGAACAAATTGTTTTAAAAACAATATCGTGTGGTAAATTAACAGGTGGGTTTTATTATTGTCGACTACCCCATTTTTTGAAAATTCAAGATTAAGGATCTTAGCTTTTTCCTTGGATCCAGTTGTATGTGTTTCCTTGGACCTTGGGATCCATCTAAAATTACCTTTTGGCTGACGATAAAAGCGGAAAAGCGATGCCAAGTTTCCCTCTGCAAGCACTTTGGTGGCTTCGTTTGTTGCACATATTTCTTTTACCAGATTTCAGTAAGAAGTCTTACATGTATTGTGAGCTGCCAGATTTGAAGCATTACAATTTTTTCGATAGCGGTTCCATAATTTTCTTTTCTTATTTAAAAGTCTCTGCACGGCCTTTGGGATTTTATGTTTACGGGAATTATTGACGTTTTTATGGCCACAGATTGTGCTAATTCTTCAGCAGTGTCAATCACGCGCAACCATGTATGCTCAACTTGCGTAGAGTTTTCCAAATGGTGTTTCCAATCCACGTCCGCCAAATGCTGGCGCAAGTGCGGCACATTTTTGTTATTCGTTTAATCATCTGTTGGGTTTTGAAAGCCATCCTGCTATTGTCGCTTAGGACGTGCTAGGACTGGTGATGGTGTAAAAGCAGCACACCACTTGTGTTGACTTTGTAGTTAAGCAGAGATAGCTAAGAATTAGACCAAAAAGCTCATTGCCAGTTGTGCTCTATCAGAAATCAGGGTTCAGACACAGCATGGAGAACGTAGAAATCTCAGGGAAAATGAAAATAGAGCCAAATTCTCAGGGAAATTTCAGGGAAAACAAGAATTTTTTGAAAATCGGAGAAAAGACAGGGAAATAGAAAAAAATGCCTTTGTGTCGGATCTGTAAGTGTTCTCAAATTAGCAGATCATAAACAAAATCCTAGGCTATAGTTTGTTCCACATTATGTTTTCCGGACAGGATGACGACTCATTTCGTTTCACTAAGAGTGCAAACACATGTGGATATCACACTTGTAGACACAACAAAGTTACTGTTAGAGTTTACGAATGAGATGTTTACGAATTTTTTGCACTTGTAGTGGAAGAAAACGTGGCGTCATACAGTCAGTTTTTTGAAAACATAATGTGGAACAAAGTATAGTAGCAAATATTTTAATTTGTGCTTTAATATGTTCAAATATTGTTGACATAACTTCAATTAACCAACTTCAATTAACCAAATCTTGGGCTAGCAATATATCTGTGATGAAAATACGTTTAGTCCTATCTGGACTAGTCTCTAAACAACTATTTTCTAGGATGTTGGATTATTTTCGTACTAATATTAACAAAAAAATTAGCTACTGCCTGTTTCCCTAACTAAGCATCCTAAAATCACCTGGAAATTGCCATGAGATGCACCTGAAAAACATAGAAACGTCAGGGAAATTAAGAATAGAAAAATTGTCTGAACCGTGGAAATCTCTCATTTTCCAATGTGGTTATTTACCACCTGGTAGAGATGGGATGGGTAAAATATTTGACCCACGACCGAGTGACCTGTTTTATATTTTGAAGGACGACCCAAGTGACCCATTGACTTACTAACCTATTTTGACCGACTGACGTTTTTTCACCCGAGATGCGTTTTTCTTGTCCATTTGTACTACGTATTTATTTGAAACACCATTGCAAACCACTGCTATATTTATCTTGGCTTAGAATATTCCCCTTTGTGCATCTACATCCTTCAGCCTAAGACGAAACTTTAAAGGTGAAATCACTTACTTTCACTTTCTGCTGAGGTCTAGCATGTATCTAGACCCACGCTAGTGTGCCGCGCCAAGTTAGGTTAGGTAACAAACATCACATCAATTCAATTGTTGAGGTTGTAAACCATTGTAGTGTGACGCCATAGCGTCAATGTCGAATATCTTGAAGCATAGTTTGGCATATTTCAGGTATTTGGACAAGAATAATAATAAAAAAAATAATCAGTTTTTTTGGACAAAAAGTTTAAATTGTGTTAAAATCTAGAGCAATGACCCACTGACAAAAATTAACTTGTGTAGGAATGCCAGCTAAGCAGCTTTCAATGCAAAATCTGGCTTTCAATAACGTTGCAAATGTGTTACTAGCTACTTCTAGTCCGCTCATCCCCATGTTAAATCCCATACGGTGATTATTCAGCGATACCGTGATAATGGGAAGGCTTCCAGCTATGAAATTGGACGAATGGGTGCAGTACAATACGAACTGAATACTTTTTATGGTTTGGAGCCTGCTGGTGTAAGGGGAATGGCGTGGGAGGGCGCGTAAATACGAAAGTATTGTTATAACCATTACAGTATTGTCGGCATCATCTCTCATTGGACGGTCAACAACAACCTGTATTCTGACGTGCGTATTTAGACACACGCTAATGTGTCACGGTAAAGCTAAACTACATTGCCAAAGATTTTGTATCCACGTCCAAATCACGATAAATAAAAAAACTTAAAGTAAAACCAAAAACTGGTAAAGAGACCACCAAATTGAGAATGGTTCGACCTCTCAAAGGAGTGATATGAAGTAAATAAAAAAAATTTAATTAAAATATAACCAAAAACTTGTAAAGAAGCCACTAAGTTGAGAATGGTTCAGACTCTCAAAGGAGTGATATGAAAATAAAATATTGGGAAAATGGCCACTCAATCTATTGTTGACGTGGCTCATTATGACACATCTGGAGACCATTTACGCTTAGTCTAATACACAATTTAAAAAAAATGTGATATCGTCAAAAACCAAAACTGGTAAACGGGACCGCCAAGTTTCAAATGGTTCGGCCCTTCAAAGAGGTGGTATCAACACATAAAAACATTCGCCAAGTTGATCGCACCGAATAATACTTTGGACATTAAATGAAAACTTGAACATTGCTACCGAAAGTAGCAATGTTCTAGTTTTTATTTAACCGTCGAACTATTAGTCGGTGCGATTAACTTGGCGAAGGTTTTGGTGTGTTTATGTCACTCCTTTGAAGGGCCGAACCATTCGGAACTTGATGGTCCCCTTTTGCCAGTTTTGGTTTTTGATATGATAACAAACAGCAACAGCAAACAGCAAAAGGTAGGACCGACTTTTTCCAGTTTTTTTTTTTTGGTGGGGCAGGGGGAGGTTGCATGGGGAGTGTAACTAGTTGAGTTACATGCTTTTGGCACAGTGGTTAATCTAAGCTTTACTTTGGTGTTTGACAGTGTATTTGCTGCTCTGTATTTCTGAAACCAGACGTTGCAAAAGTCAGTGGGGTCAGATTAGTCAGTGGTTAGACTGGGTCAGTGGGACGCGATCAAGAGCTCTTGACCGAATGGTGTGCTAAAAAAAAATGCGACTGACTGTTGCAACGACCCAATAAGCTGTCCCATCTCTGGCCTGTTGATGTATGTCAAGCTCAAAGCTTGAAGAACATGTGTAATTAGTATTAAAAAAAGACTAACACTTCGCTAGTGTACTATTTATGTCAACTCCTATTTAATGCTTGCTAAATAGCTTGTTAATGGTTTGAGCTAGAGGCTTGAAATTTATACTATTGAAAAGCTGGCTTTGAGCAGTTTAAACAAGGTAAATTCATTTTTGTTGTTAAATTAAATGGCGTATTGAAAAGTAAAATTCGGTTAAAATCTGGCAGAATTGAATTTTAGTGTCTGGAAGAATATTAAAATAAAAAAAATTACCCAAAATAATCTATCTATATATATATTTGGCTTAATGACTTAATGAGGGATCATGATTAAACAAACGAAGCTTCTATAATGCTGGCTATTAGAGCCGATTGTACCCTGGAACAATCAGCAAGAGGGCGAACGGGTTCATTCTTGGCCCGGTAGCAAAGAAAAAGGGTGAGCGTCCGACAATGAGAACGGATATAATAATAATAATAATAATAATAATATTTGTTGCGATAGCAACGGGTCTGGCAAGGACTGGGGAGCCACTAACAGCCAGCCACAATTACATGTAAATACAGTGTCCAATATACAGCCAAGGAATGGATGATAGTAAGAGGTTTGGGGACACGGATGCCTTACCACCAAGGTTAGACCTGCTAGGGACTCAACGGCCCCCGATGGCATCACCAAATGTGCAGGACATGGGAAGGGTGAAGAAAATGTTAAAAGGCCCAAAATGATGTTGTATAAATAAAAAGTATATATGCGCTCTAACAATTAGAAACAATTCAATTCAATTCAATTTTATTACGAGAGAATGCAAGCCCCAACGCTATGCTCTCTACTTTACAACTTAAAACTAGCTTACTCTACCAACGCCAACGCTACTACACCAACTCCGCTACTGCCCAGGCAAGCCCTGGAGCTATGTGTTAGAAACAAACACTATTGCTTCAATAATGCTGACTATTAGAGCCGAGTTGAATCAGCGGGAATTGTTCAGGGAGAACAACTAACTTTAACTCTTTTGCATTGGCAGACGACCGGTTTAAAGCATGCCATGAAGTAGAAGGAAAATAAGTCCCAACGCGTACCGCAAACCTTGTGAGGGGTCCTCGGGGAGTATGAATAAACTGAACAAACACAGCCCACTGATCAGCCCACTGACCAACTAAGGGACACATGGGACCTAAAAAACAACATTGTTGGATGATGCAGAAAAGACACATGTTAAAGTTTGTGTGACCAAAACGCAAATATGTATCATCTGAAAAATGCTATAGTATATGAACTGGCAATTAGGAGATACAGTAGCTTGTGGCAGATGGCACTAGAAATGAGACACTCACGAATTCTGTCGTATTGTTGTATACAATAATGACCGCAACAGTTGATAACTGTTTTTAGTATTTACGTATTTACGTATTGGTGTTACTGTAATACACAAGGAACATCGCTTGATGTCAATTAAGTTTCAACATCCAGGGTCACCAACACTGCGGCATACCTTTATGTAGGGTGAAACGGACATGCTTATGAAATGGAATGCACTAGTTCATAAGACTTATAAAATT
>JAHWFP010130516.1:0-14840 GCA_023313725.1 Lithobius niger
TTTTTTTTCATTTTGTAGAGCGTGTTTTCATTTTTCATTTCGATTTAACCGATTTACCCTACAACACGTAACATTCTCAGACAAGTGAAATGAAAATCGGTGTAAAAACAAAATCACATATAGTAGAAAGAAAATGAGAAAAAGTAACAGAAACGAAACGGAAAAGAAGGTCATGCACGCAAGTGCGATTCACTTGAAATAAAAAGGTTTTCGGGTTTTTTTCTGGCAAAGGAAAGAGACAAACTTGAGTGAACGGGAAAATTGGAATGTTAGCAATGCGTGGATTTGACCTACAACTAGAAAAGATGACGACATTTTAAACGGGCTGCCTCTTTTTTGCGCCATTATTTTTTTTTGCCTTATATGAGAATACCCGAACATCGGTAAAATAAATTCTGCTATTGTCTGTTTTAAATGCCGAATCGTCGTCCATTTATCACACGTAATTAAGCTTTTGTAACTAGGCACTTCACAAATAAAAGATGAATTAACAAGACTATTACAAGGACTATTTACAAGGACTCCGTATTACAAAGGACGAATTACAAGGACTAGTATTAAAGACTATAGTGTTGTAACAATAAAAGAAAAACAATATAAAATAATCGACCTGACGTCCTTAAACTCGCAATGGAGACGGACAATTTTTGCAAGAATGATGAATGATAAATTACAAGACTATTATAAGGACTATTTCAAGGACTAGTGTTAAAGACTGGTGTTCTAAGAACAAAAGAAAAAAATATGAAATAATCGAGCTAACGTCCTTAAACTCGCAATGGAGAAGGACAATTTTTGCAAGAAAGGTCTTGGATCTTAACAAAAAAACAACATGATCATAATGGTGGTCAGTATAACGCGAATAAAACGGAAGATCGAAAACTGCATTTAAAATTCAGTATTTTATAAAACATATAAAACACATATTCGTTATAAACATATTTAAAAAAAAAACATAAAATCGATGACGTTTCGAGCACTGGCAATGCCCTTCTCAGAGTAAACATACAAAACAAAATTCTGAGCAATTTATACTTCCACAAAAGAGAATTAAGCAAACAGGACAATTCATTGAGGGTAGGGGGTGCAAAAAAGGGGATATTGTTTTGTTCGGTGTGGGAGAATGATGGAATGGTTTGACTGCCAGGATGGATGGGAGGGGGAGGGGCGGGGATATTAAAACTATTGTAAAATGTAACGGCTGGAACGTAGCTCACAGTGGCGAAATCAAAAGAAGAACAATAAGAGAAAAAAATCCATATTAGACTGTTAGCGGTCTTCTTCTGTAACGAAGTTGTCGGTCGTTCTGTGGTGGGCTCATTGCAAGCTTTTAAATTGAATTTGAAGAACAGTGCATTAGTTTTTAACTTTCTGTATTGCTGAAATTCTGTTCATGCGTAAAAGGTATTTTGCTGTAGGTTGTGTACCTTTATTTTCTTTTTATTATTTCATACTATTTCATACCTTACTCATTGCGTCCTTTTGAGGGGTGGGGGGGGGGGGGTATCCCTCCTGAATGTCATTGGTGTAGACGGCCTCTCGCGGTCCGCCACTTTCTTGTGGATTGTCACCATCTTGATGGTGTTCGTCGCCTTCCACATTCCGCGGGAAACAGCTTGTCAATAAGGCGATGATTCTGTCCTGCGTACGGGGTAATTCAATTTTTGCAGGACGTACAGATGTACAACAATAAGGTCTGGATTTGGGGGTTTGGTTATAACATCTCTGTTGTAATGAGTGGTGCAGTGGCATTCGAGCTACCGCACTATGACTAGGGTTGGCGCTAATGACCTTATTGCGGCGCGACATTAAGCGCCCCCCCCCCCCCCTCCGCACTGAAACTTACGTGACTCTCATAGCAACCAACGGGGCTGTAGAGTTAAGGTTACATTGAAGGAGTGTGGAATTAAAAACATATTGAAAAATGCGGTATATATAGCAAAAGCGGATTATTGAAGAAGTCTCTTACTTTTGACGGTAGATACTCAGGTCATCTGCAAAAAGTAGACAATCTGGTAGTAGTTAGCCCCGAGCTGTAAAAAGCGGTGATATCCATCTAGTATTAGCGTTATTCCTGAGCTTTAACAACATTTTAACATACGTATATCGAGGGTTAATTTAGCCTGAAGGTCGAGGTGTAAGGGCCAAATTCATAATGACGGCTCAACTCAAAGTCTGAGCTGGTACTTTGCTAAGTCAGGATGAATCCTGAGCCTAGCTCAGACTCACTTTGGTATACATAATGAAATCCAGGCTTAGACTTAGCAACGTAAAGCTTTGGCGTGAGTTTGAGCCTAGCTCACGCTTAGCAAAGCAGAGCTTTGAGGAATGCACGGAAACACAAACAGGATTTCTTGAGTCGACTCACGTTTTGAGCATGAGCCACGACTTGGCTTTGCCATTATGTATACGAAGTGAGCGAGGCTCAAATTTTGCAAAGTCGGCCTCACAGTGAACCCTGAGTCCGTGCTCAGCTCATGCTATGGTGTCACAGTGTGAATACCAAATTGCTAAGCTGAGATCGAGCTCATGCTTAGCTCACGCTGAGCCGTCATCATGAATTTGGCCCTAAGGAGTACAGAGCTAACAAAACCCCAAACTTAGTCCGACATGGATATCACCAACTTTTTTCTCCAGGCCACTAGCTCCCAGGTCGAGGGTTAGTTAGATCCTGGGTTAAGCTACTCCGGGGCTAATTTAGACCTCAACTGGATATCCCCACCGTTAGAGTGCAGGTAATCACAGGGATCCCCATACACAAGGTTGATGCTCTTGATATTCTTGTTGATGCTGCATTTGGGCAGGTTGATGCTCCGAGTGTTGTTGCTTCTTTTCATGTTGATGTGTAGGACAGAAGCACGTCGTCGCTCGCACCGCCACATGGGTACAGAGTATATATGTGTATCACGAAAGGGGCGAAACCAATCCCTCGCCAGAAGCCATTTTGTAGTAGAACAAATCCGTACCTGTATAGATAGAGCAGTGACATTTGCTGCCATATTGCAGGCAGTATGGGTTTTGGAGGGCATAACTACAAGGTGCACTTCATAAAAATGGAGGGAAAAACAACGGAAGAGCGGATTTCTTAGGCTTAAAATAACGTTGTTTTCTCCAAGAACAAAAATCACGCGTTTTAGGTCTAAGAAATCACTCTTCACAGCATCGGCTTCAGTATGACGCCCTTCTGTTTCTCTTTGAAGTGCCCCTTGCAGCTAACCCATTAAGGCTCCAGCATAGAGTTATATACAATAATACTACGTCGTGTCACTGCTCTATCGAGCGTTAAATTTTACGTTTATGCCCTGTAACAATCACAGGAACTCAAACTGAACGTCTTTGTTGATAACTCGTCTCATGTTCGAAGTCATTATTTGTACCAAGGCTACCTATACGTAAAGGCTTAACGTTATAAATTCGACGCGTCATCCAGTTAGCCACCGATTCTGCCACCAGTCGCGCTACTTACACCCCAAAAATGAACTGCTCTAACATGCGGATTGAACTGTGAAAGGTACGTGTGACACGCGATAGGCGGATTTTAAACTTAAAACACTGCATTGACACCAAATTATTAAAAATTTAACAACAATGGCTTCCTGCTACGGACCTCTTTTTTCACTCGACGACAAAACAAAGCCTCCGGAGGTTTAATTTCATGAATTTCAAGCAGAAGAACAACTAAGGTACGTGTGTATTGTACTGTATAATACGCTACGGCGTTTTCAATTCTCATTAAAAATGTGTTAAACGATCCTTTGACGTAGCAGTAAATCGTCCGAAGACTTCAAGAATAGTCACCATTACCGTAAAATAATGTTCGTTTAGCGCTGCAACACCGGTAAATTTAATAATGAGAAGATATCACGTTTTTGTGCATCTCGCATACACAAATCAATGCTACGATTGGGGTTTTTCGTTTTCGTGCTTTCAGTTCAACGCAACGCTTGGACGACGCGTCTAGCATGCTACGTGAAACCGAGCGTTAAGCCTTTACGTATAGGTAGCCTTGTTTGTACCGTCATGTTGTCCAGAGTGTTCTGAAAAGCGTTTTAAACGTACATTCCTCCCACCGCCATTTTTCTCGATCCTCCTCATCAAGTACGGCCCCAAAGTTCCATTTTCTTATTGCCGTTAGTCTTTCCCTTGCTAAAAATCCGTTTTAAAATGTGGCGTCTACGAGATTTTCTGTTGAATATTGAGAACTAATGTAATAGCATCCTGTGTTATACGATCCTTTGCATGCTTGCAATAACCATGACGTTTCATCGTGTGTGTGTGTGCATGTATTAGTTTTTAATCGTTTGTTGATATTTACCATGAAATCAAAAATTTTAAAGACTAATGCGGTAAAAATTAAAATTATTTATGCCAATAGATCGCCGAAGAAAAATTATCATTTACCAGCCTAACAAATCGAAAATCATTCCGGTTTGGAGAACACAATCTTTGCGTCGATGCTGTTTCGTCTACTTTCTTAGTTGGCCTCGTATTGCTACGCAGAGTCCCGCGAAACGGTGTGACGGTAACATGCGCGGCTGGCGATCTACGCGTGGCTGTTATAAGACAGGCGGAATGCATCTTTAACCTCGTTTCAGAACTCGAGGTAAAAGCCCCGGCCATTAAATTAAATTAAATTAAAACCGGAAGAAAGCAAGCTTATGTAACCGGTTCACAACAAAACATGGAACAAAAACACTTTAACGCTGAGTCTCATCGTATTGTCTTTTCCAACTGCTGGTTGGAAGTGCAGTCACAAGACTTTCCGGGAGTGCGTTCCAAGAATTAATGGCTCTCACAGTGAAACAAGACTGTCCAACAATGGTGCGGATTCCTGGTTTCGTCAACTTCATGCTGTGTCCTCTGGTTCGTAGGACTGTCGAGCGTTGAAAAAACTGGTCGACAGGCAAAATCACTTCGCCAGACAGAGTTTGACGGGTCTTCACAAGGTCACCTCTTAAACGCCTATCAACAAGGGTTGTCAGGTCAAGTCTTTTCAAACGTTCTTCGTAAGGCAAACCCTTCAGCGATGAACAGTGCCTGGTGACGGCTCTCTGAACTTGTTCCAACCTGTAAATATCACCATTGTAATGGGGTGACCAGGCGTGTACACAGTATTCAAGTTTTGGTCGGATAAACGTCATATACAATCTTCTTGTATTCGTAAGTTAGACTGGGATAGCAAAGACTAAAATGCTTCTCAGATAGCTCTGGACAAAATGACTTCGAACGTGAGACAAGTTATCAATAAAGACGTTCACTTGTTACATTGCTGGAATAATGAATGTGTAATATTGAACTACTTAATCGTGACAATAATCCTGTTGAGCGGAAAGTCTGCTGGTCATCTTGATGCGCCGATGTTCAAGGATGATGTTGTTGCATCGCAATGTTCAGGCTTCGTGGGTTTAAATCCAACAAATCTAATAGGACGACTCGGCAATCGGTTGATGCACGGTGAACGACGCTGGCTCGTTGTCACAGCACTGGTCCCGTTTTTATTTTCAGTACAAGTGCACCGTACCTAGAGAGTACAGAATCGGTTACTAGTTCGTTACTAACCTTCGTTAATGTTGCTAACGATTGCTGCTAATAGAGTAGTGACACGTCGTAGTATATAACTCTATGCTGGAGCCTTTATGGGTTAGTTGCAAGGGGCACTGCGGAGAGAAACAGAAGGGCGTCCTACTGAAACCGATGCTGTTAAGAGTGATTTCTTAGACCTAAAACGCGCGATTTTTGTTGTTGGAGAAAACAACGTTATTTTAAGCCTAAGAAATCCGCTCTTCCGTTGTTTTTCCCTCCATTTTTACGTAGTGCACCTTGTAGTTATGCCCTCCAAAACCCATACTGGTGCCAATATGGCGGCAAATGTCACTGCTGTATTGTTGTTGTTGCCTGCTGAAGGTTTAATTTAATCCAAAATCACAAACAAAAAAACATAGGAACAAATAAATAAACTATCCTGTAAGGTTTCAGATACTTCAGCGTCGCTGTACTCAGTACTGTTTAATCCACGTGAAACCTTACTGCTGCATTATACTCGTAAATAAAATTGAGAGCCCAACTTTCAAAACTTTTGATGCCTAAACAAAAAAAGAATAATGTATGGCTACATACTCAATTATTCCCGTGCTAAATTTGTCAGGGTTCTTCCGTCACGTCGTCTCCATTCCGTTCATCACCCGATACAGATGATTTCTAAGTGTTCAAGGTCGTACGAAGCCAAAAATTGCCTCTTAGGGATGTACGCACTAAGCACACCAAGACGATTAGTTTTTAACCATTTTTCAGCGAGGTCGTTTAGCCAAGTAGAATGCTCTAATCATTAGCCGACATATCGTAAACAAGTCTGAAAACGCTAAACATTTTGAATATAGCAGTAAAGTTCGTTCAACGTGGACTAAACGGTACAGTATAGCGTATATGAAACCTCACAGAAAGTCTATTTGCGTTCTGTTGGTATTTTGACTTCGGGCCTTGACGTTAAACATCAAACGGGTTAGTTTTTGTTTTCTAATTTGAATATAGAATAGGGTAGTGACACAGCGTAGTGTTATTGTGTATAACTCGATGGTGGAGCCAGTAACAGGGTTAGCTGCAAGGGGCACTGGTGGGGGAAAACAACGGGCGAGAAACGACGGGGGGGGGGGGGGGAACCCATAATGCTCTTCCCTTCACCAAGGTCGAACCCTGATCTGTAAGAAGCAAGAGATGTACAGCCGGGCCCTAGACGCGCATCGAATCTGACGCCCCAAAGCTCGCGGCTACCCGTGCACTGCAAACTCGCGGTTACCCGCAAACTGGCAACTCATTGTTAACAAATAAAGTTATTACCGCAAACAGCTTTCGAGTGAGCGAGCGAGCTTGTTGCCTAAATGTACCCTAAGATTTTATTCATCATACGTGGTGACTACATTACTCGTATTCGTCAACTGCAGCGTACATTTCCCAACGTATTTTCTGCTGTAAATAAATACAGATGCAAACCTATACTTACGTTGCCTTTTGGACTTAATGTCAGACTGCCCGAGCGGTATAGGACTTCGGCCTTTGGTTTCAAAAGGTCGTGGGTTCAATTCCCGTTCAGGCAGTCTGGCATTTAAGTCCAAAGGGTATTTGAGTCCGTATTGATTTATCACTTTTCGAACCATTTGGCTTTCCGTCACGTTTACGACCTTGTTTCCTGAGTATGCAATGTTGTGTACCCTTTCAAAGCTTAATTGGCTTCCTTAATTGTTTTTTTGCTTTTCTTGTTTCGCCCATTTACCAGTTGATCCGCAGTAGGGTAGGGGGGAAAACGGTATTTGTTTACTACGAAGTCACGTAAAAACGTTTTACTTTTAATCCGGTTGGCATTGACATGTCACAGTCAATGTAAGTCGGTCAAAGCTAATCAAGCGAACAATTAATTACAATTGAAAAGGAAGCATTGTTCGCCCAAGCGTGGCGATGGTTTTGCCTTGGTTTACAAGACTTGTGCCCCGGCGACAATTATTATTTCTTTAGAAAAATTAGGAAATTAACAATTAAAGTTCAGATAAATTCGCCACGCATTCCAATTACACAACGAACGTATGTACCTCCGAATAGTATTTTTTTTATTAAATATAAATTTGCA
The DNA here is from genome assembly GCA_023313725.1 of Lithobius niger. Classification (NCBI taxonomy): domain Eukaryota; kingdom Metazoa; phylum Arthropoda; class Chilopoda; order Lithobiomorpha; family Lithobiidae; genus Lithobius; species Lithobius niger. The sequence continues at coordinate 7,619 of JAHWFP010130516.1, forward strand.
GGACAATATACCAGTGGCCTACATAGCATGACAAGCATTTACTTGATCGAAATTAAAAAAAAAAATTATCGATTTAATTCGATCGATTAGGTAGAAAAATGCGTGACCAAAGCAGCTTTGATCAGGAGAGCATGAAGAACTGGGTAAAAGGAGTGGAGTAATTGATTCAATGTTGTAATCTAGCGTTTGACAACATTAGGAGCTCCACTCCCCCCCCCCCCCCCCGTAAATCTTTTAATTTCCTGCCAATGTAATGAAATAAAAACCAGATTGGTTGAAAAATGGTTGCTGTGTGACTGGGCAATAAATCACGATAACATGATACGCAAAAATTTTAATCTTCAGCGCTATACCTTTGTTCACGTATAAACACGTACCAGACGATAGTCGACGCGCCATTAAGCCTCATTCCCCCCCCCCCCGGCGGTAGGAGTGAGTAAGTAGTTTATTGCGACGGCTCGAAGTTCATGGTGAACTTGTCTGTGCCGTATAAGTCAGGTATAATAGAAAGGCACATGATAACGAATAATATGGAGGTAATACTGAACACATAATTTGTTGACAAGTACTATTTTGAACATAAATCCATGCATCAGAAACAAAAATAAACACAACGTAACAGTTTAAGTACAAAAAAAAAAAAATAATAATAATCACTAAATGCACATTCCACATTTATGTGTATATATATATATATATATGTATGTATATAACACACTATATTAAAAAAGAAAATAAGACCGAAGGGTTTATCTAGGCATTGCTTAATCGATTTCTTGATTAAGCAAGAAGTGGTCGAATATTTTTAAACTCATTTATCCCCTCAATTTGGAGCAGTTCAATAGGGATTTAATTAAATATAGTAGGAATTTTATATTTGTTTGTTTCATGACAAACAGCATGAAATCCGTAAAATTGTGATAACAAAAATACTTACAGATGACACGAAAAGCTGAAATATCAAGGGGCCAGCCCTTGTCGCCGCAGTTGCCAAGAAGAGGTGGTGTTAGCCCGTATGCGTATTGGGCACACCAACCTGACTCATTGCTACCTTTTGAAGGGGGGGGGGGTTATTCCTCCTGAATGTCATTGGTATCGCCTGCCACTCGCGCTCCGTCACGTTCTTGCCGATTGTCACCATCTTGATGGTGTTCGTCGCCATTTCCAATTTCCGAGAAGCATTGCGTGTCAGTCGGGCGATGATTCTGTCCTCCTGTCCGGGATTTTTCAGGTTTTTTCAGGAGGTGCGGATATACGATTAGATTTGGGGTTTGGTCTAACATGTCTGTAATGTGTGGGGCGCAGTGCCAACACCTTGAGGTTGCCGCTAATGACCTAGCTATCGACGCGCCATAAAGCCTTAACCCCCCTCCCCCAATCCAACATAGTTGGTGGCGGCCATATTGAAAGTCACGTCACACGAGTGTTATGTCATGAAAGTGTCCGCGGCCTATCTTGAGTTCGCTGCAGAACGAACACAGATAATCGATTGTACGTTTTTGGTCGCAGAGTGCCTTGTTGATATCCAAGATGGTAAAAAAAAAAAAAACAATGGCGGCCGTCGAGTAACGCCGCCCCCTCCAGGACGACGTAGCCGCTCATAAAATGCTTGCAGGACTCAAGATACGCCGCGCACACAATACTTAATATTAATGTGTGAATCATCGCGGAGTTTCTTCCATCTTTAGTGTGTAGAAAAGTTTCTTATGGTGTTCATTACTCTTGCATGGCTTGCCGTGATTGAGCAGGCTTCTATAGCTGCAAACCTATTTTGTGAAGAGGTTCCTTAGAGAGAATCGAGTTTAGCTCGCTTATATAGTGTGTTCAGTCGTTTTGGTACGTTTTACGGATGGCATATACTTTTCATAGTTTATGGATTTCGTGCTGTTTGTCAGGCTCATTGTCTCGTATGTGTTTATAGGTGAAAAAGACACCCAAATTCAACGCTGAAAATTAAAATTTGTGCATGCATGTCATGGGATATTACCCAGTCAGGGAGCAACCATCTTTAAACCAGTTTGCCCACTCACGAACTTCAATTCCACAACAAAAATCAGACTGGTGCCTAAACTCGGTTCTAAAACGATAGCAAGACAGAATGGTGCACAAAAACACACACACGCATCAATAACAGTACTAAAAATTAAAGTCAAGAGGGTTTAAGGCAGGTTAAAGACCGATAATAGAGCAGCGACATGTGATGTCATACTGGCTACAAGAGAGATAGCTGCAAGGGGCACTAGATTAAAATGGAGGGTTAAACAACGGCACTTCTAGTCAAGGCAGTACTTTGAGAGCGGCTTTCATAGGCTTAAAAAAAACCTTGTTTTCTCCAATCCCTTATGCTGCTAGGTTGTAATCGGAAAATAAAACATTCCACTTCCTTAAAAATCTCAGCAGCTGCCAACAAATCGACAAAAATAGAGCGTAATAGGCCTAAGAAATCCGCTCTAACAGCATTGGCTTCAGTAAGACGGCCCTTCTTTTCCCCCTCCAGTGACCCTTGTAGCTAATCCTGTTACTGGCTCCAGCATAGAGTTATATAGAATAATAAATACTACGTTATGTCACTGCCCTATAGGGAACCCTGACCATCCACTGCAGAATGGTCTGCAGACTGCAGTGGATGGTCATGGTCCTATGGTCGGTCTTTAACCCGACTTAGGTCCTTTTTACCATTATTTTGACTTATATTGATGCTTGTTGTTGGACGGATTTCCCCTTTAGTGTAATTTATGTTTTGACGTTCGCTTTTTTGCTTGAGATGTGCAGCTTGAAAACGTGTAGTCTTCTCACCCGAAACGTCGCTTTTTGTGTATTTTTGTGCACTATTCTTGCTTGCTATCTTTTTAGAACCGAGTTTAGGTACCAGTCTGATTTTTATTGTGGAATTGAAGTTGTGTATACTTGGATCAGCATCAGACCTGGTGTTCGTCGCCGCATCCGCGAGACTTATACCACACGCCATGGCTGTTTGCTGTGACGTGTATATCACGTGACTGGGCTAGTCCAATCAGATGGCTAAACAGCCGTTGTTCTCGTTCGTCATTGGCTAATTCATGGTGACGTCACATTAGCGTGTCAATTGGGCAGTGAGTTTGGCCTCCTGTCCGGGTTTTTTTTTTTTTTATTTCTGCAGGAGATACAGATGAACGATAAAATCTAGATTTTGGGATTGTTTAACATCTCCGGAATGTCTGGCGCAGTGGTAACTCCGGCCACGTACTGTGACTGAGGTTGGCACTAATGACCTAGCTGTCGATAGTGTGAGATGACAAAAGCACCAAAAGAGCCAATAGGTGCACAAGCACACAATAGAATGCGACGTTTCGAGTCGGATACGAATCTTTATCAAACCATACTGAGCACTAGGGCAAAAGTCGATACATTTTACAACGCTAGGCGAACAACCCACAAAGACCAACAAAAGCATACAATTTTAAAAACAAAAGTGAACCTAAGCCAGGGTGAAACCTTAAGCAGTAGCTAACCCAGATATTACTAGCTGTGGACCTCAAATCCACCCCCAACCCCCGCCAACCTCCTGCCAAGTGAGAACTGAAAGTAGTGCTTGACTTACAGGCAGGGCTGAGCGTCAGGATCTGCTGTTTGCATGCTGGCGTAGCAGGGTTAAGCGCTGCAGAAAGTGAAACAAGGCCCAAATTAGGCTTAGTACACAAGTTAGGGATAAAACAGTACCTGAAGCTTGAAACGAAGGGTTTTGGCCTTGGAGCCAAAAGAGGTTCGGATTGGGAGGGAACGACTGAGGGATGGTGCTGGGCAGAAAGGCCCCGACAGAATGCTCTCGCGAATGGGGAACTTGACTCAAGTCACCTTACCTCGTGCAGTGCAAAAACGATGGTACAGTTCTGGTAAAAAAAAAAACGCCTTCGTTATACGGAAGAAGTTGCAGTATTGATGTATGTGGCTCTGAACGAAAATGTTGATATCTCGAAAACTACTGGACAGAATTGAATGAAACAAAAACCGGGTTGCTTATTATGATATCAGCTATATTTTTATACGTGTTACATGTAATGTTAAGTAGCCAAATATGATTGGCCGAGCGAGCAAGACGAGTTGATAACTAATAATTTATCTCATAAACTATACTGGATAGAATTTAATAAAACAAAAACTGGATTAATTGTTATGATATATGCTATATTTCTATACGTATGACATGCGATATTAAGTAGCAAAATATAATATGTAATTCAGTCTTGGTTTCATGAAAAATCCTTCCACTAGTTTTCGAGATATCGTCAGATATCAAAATTTTTTTCTCGCTCGACCAATTATTTTCAGTCAGTTAACGTAGTATTTAACAAGGGTAGAAATATAGCAGACAATCTAATAAGCATTTTTAGCCTGTGTTTCATGAAAATCCGTCTAGTAGTTTTTGAGATAACTGAATTTCTCCATGGTTATTATTACGACCCTCGATATAACGAAAAAGGGAGTTGTTTTTTTTTTACCAGAACTGTACATTATGATGGTTGATGCGTGACGTTTGCAATATAGCTCACTGTTCACTCTGAATAAATTTGGTAGAATAGCGACAAACGTACAATGTCTTTCAGCTCATGCTGAAACCTTATTGTTAGATTGCGAAAAGTCTTGACCGCCTGGGAATCTGGCTGTTGCAGACATAGGGCCTTAGGGTTTCGTCGGGCAGATGACCAGGAGTGGTTAACGCTCGTTAAACCCTTTAAACCTTTTGAGTCTTGATACCAAAGGCTGATGACGTTGCATTCGTGAGCCTACCTTGAGGAGCAATTGTCGTTCAAACATCAACAACGTAATGGGATGCTGGTCTATTGATGCAAATTAAAACGGACTTGCGGTCCGTCAAGTCGTCGTCACAAATAAAGTTAAAAAAAATTAATCCAGGACCTACTTGCGGGAATCTCTTTCTTTCGAACTTCTTGCTATAGTGTGCGCGGCGTATCTTGAGTCCTTAAAGTATTTTATGAGCGGTTACGTCTTCCTGGAGGGAGCGGCTTTAATCGACGGCCGCCATTGTTTTTGTAACCATTTTGGATATCAACAAGGCACTCTGCTACCAAAAATGTACAATCGATTATCTGTGTTCGTTCTGCAGCGAACTCAAGATAGGCCGCGCACACTCTAGATGAGTTGGATAATTATCGTCATTTTAGAGAGGACATACAACGATGCAGAATATATCGCATCCGTATTATTTAAAGTTAAGAGCGTCACTACCCTATACTTTAAAAAATTCTCAACAGATTCCACGCACGCATCCCTAGAATTCATAGTGCAGTGGGAAAAAGTTGCCAAACTGCCCTCCCTCGATATCCTGATTTGTAGATCAGGAGATCTACAGATGTACAAATCTACAAATGGGAATATTCTTTTTTTGCCAGAAATTTTCAGAAGCCCTCACAAACACCCCACATCCTTTAAATTCTCCTCAAATCATCAACGCCGTCAGGGCCGTAGCCATCCCACAGAATTCACAGTGGCCGCTGTGGGTAATGAAAAACTTCCGTTAAGAGAACTTGATTAATGTTCGGTGATCAGCTGCGTATGCTATTAATGCTGGTTTGCAGGGCTGCCCAGAGATCTGGTGAGGCCAACGGCTCCAAATTTTCTGTCCATCCTGAAATCTCCAGCTGATCTTCCCCAACACCCCAATAAAAAAAAACACCGGACAAAAATTAATGGTAATTCTACACCACCATTTAATTTAGTTTACAATACGGAAGGTTAATTTTATTGTCGTGAGGTAGTCAGCTGGGCACCTTGAAGCATGGGCCAGGGCCTAGAACAGAAGCAACACGTGCCCCTCCCCCCCCCGCCCTGCCGGTTTGCTCTCTACGATACACTAGAACATAAATACAGATGCAAACCTATTTATGTTGCCTTCTGGACTTATACTATGTCACACTGCCAGAGCGGGGAATCAAACCCACAACCGTTGAAACCAAAGGTCGAGGTCCAACCACTGAGCTATACTGACACGGCCTGAAGAAAGCGTCCATAGGCAGCATTTACTTCTGTTACAATAAATGCTGCCTATGGACGTTTCCGTTAGGCCGTATCAGTATGGCTCAGCGGTAGGACCTCAACCATTGGTTTCAAAGGTTGTGTGTTCGATTCCCCGCTCAGGCAGCCTGACATGTAAGTCCAAAAGGCAACGTAAATAGGTTTGCATCTGTATTTATTAACTCTCGTTGATCCTTTGGCTTTCCGTCTTTGATATACGCTAAAACACTTAGTGTACGTTGATGGTTTCCGCTGTGGGTAAAAAAAAAAATTCTGGCTACGGCCCAAAACGCCATTTCTGGCGTGACAGGAATGTTGTAAGGCATATGTCCTGATCTGTTCCCCAAACTTCTAAAACTTATAAGACCATCTTCTCAATGCGCGTCATTGATAAGTGACTAACCAGTGGCCACCCAGTTAAGATCATTTATTGGCTATTAAAAAAAAATGTTCAACGTAAACAACACACCGCTCAATACGTATTCGGCAATGCAAACGACACCAAAAAAAAAAGAAAAAAGCCACGAGTTGAAGAGACCCTTAGATGAACTCTCCCGTAACTCTCCCGTGTGAAATTGCGAAATTGCTATAGCCCCCTTCATTGCTAAGTTTTAAAGCTAAGCTTAAGGGTTTGCCTGCAAGTTATTTTGACAATCTTGTTTTTAAATGATGAATTTTCCTGGATTTGTAAACACACTGGAAGGCTATAAGTGGCCTTGTGCCCATTCCCTTCCCTTTCCGAATGGAATAAGGTTGTTATTAATATTATTTATTATTATATTGCGGGACTTTAGGTGATACTCAATCGTATCTTTTCTATAGAGTAGTGTGCCTTGCCATCTGCCAAACTTACATGAATACTAATTCATCGAATTCCATACCGGATCAGCAAATGTATGTTACCTGAGCACCATTGCGCCATGCTCCGGTGCCCCTGCGTGATTCATGGGGCGGGGGGACAAAGCCATTCGGATCAGTGGGCCGATGAGGAGGGAGGGACTAGATGAGCCACTCATGTGGGGAATGGAACGTTCGAACGAACGCTTCGTGGACATTGGCACTAGGCAAACTCTAACGCTACTGAAAATTCGGATCTAACAAATTTGAACACAAGCCTTACTGGGAGAAACGCCGAATCACCTAGAAAGAAAAGGGTGAACTCGTGACCAGCAGATGGCGACGTTGTAACAAACTACAGGTAGGGGGAAGG
>JAHWFP010130516.1:14850-26705 GCA_023313725.1 Lithobius niger
GCGGTTTTGTTCTGATACGATTCAAATTTACTCAGAAGGAAGCTTTCGTGCATTAAAGAAACGAGTTCGTAGGCTGAAAGTTCGTGACCGATATTCGAGGTAGATCACTGGGCAGAAATATAAGTTGAGCAGCAAAGCGCTTCCCTGTGGAGCACTGGACAACAATGAATCAGCTTTTCTCGCTCGCCTGAGCAATTTTAATCTTTGGAATTCAGTTACACGCTTAGTTAGTTAATTGGTGATCAACGGCCGTACGCAACATTTATTATGTATTGTTATGACCGTGTCAGTATGGCTGAGTGATAACGGTTCAAATCCTTGGTCAGGCAGTCTGACATTTGTCTAAAAAGCAACGGAAATAGTTTTTCACATGTTTTCATTTATCCCTAATCTAGCCCACTTGGCTTTCCGTCCTGTACTTTCATTCTCCGTCCAATTTTGAACTTTCGGAGATTTCGTGGTAGTGCACTCCCGCACTTCTTCCACCAATAACAAATTATGTAGATCAGCGATTCGATGCCACCAATTCCGTTTCACGTACTTGATTAAGTGGCTAATTATTACTTAATTTTTGTAAACTATCGCGGATTTTCGTAAGCTTTAAGGGCTCCCAATATAGTTAGCGGACCACAGATTACGAAATGCTGGTGTGGACACCTTACGTTCGACTCTTGCTCCATAACGGGTTTGTCAGCTGCCGTTAATATTCAACTCGGTATTCCGACAACAACGAAATGCCCGCCACTTTGAACAAAACGGCTTTCCTGCATAACTCTCGCAATTGTATTCTTTCCGTAACTACGTAGCGCGCTAAGGAAGGGCGGTGGGGGGGGGGGAGCTGCCTTCTGTGAAAGAGAGTATAGTTTCAAACTTACGGACGGAAGGAAGGGTCATTAACAACAACACGAAAGTTGAATTTATTTTAAATGTTTTCAAAGAATTCTTTTAATAATGGCACGGCACCAGACAAATGAACGTTTTTGCCAAGACTTTACGATACAGTTTGAGCTGGTGATTTTTTTTTGTCCGTTTGGGTGTGCCGGTGGTTACAGGCAGGTAAGCGCCGCAAAACTTTGGTAGAAAAAGCAGTAAGCCATATCAAACAGCTTTATAAAAACAAGTTAGAATTTTTAAATTTGTAGATATTTGTAACACTTCTGTTTTGACTGCCTTCGTTGAAAACACGGGCACGTGATGGAGTTGATTTGTATTGAACATGACTGTGGCCTGATCTTTCTCTTCAGTAGCCCGTGGAAACTTTTTTCTTTTTATTATTTCGCCGAAACTGCCACTACGATTCTTACTCAACGAGTTAACGATCGTCGCGTTGGAATTTTCTGTGCCACCTGCTCAAGGACACGCTTTTTCATTCTCGCAGTTCAAAGCTAGAGAAAAAGCTAGATGGCTGATTTAGCTAAGTCCGGTAGCGTTGTTACCATGGCAACGGCCGGGCGAAGAGTAATCGTCTAACTGGAAAATTGCATAGTCGGAAGAACGTAAATAGTATAACAGTACAACGGAAAATCGTCTAACACGAAATTCGTATAATGGAAAATCGTCTAACATAAAATTCGTAGAACGGAAAATCGCCTAACACGAAATTCGTATAACGGAAAATCGTCTAACATGAAATTCTCGTAATGGAAAATAGGCTGATGTCCCTGCCTCGCTCGCTGCGGCTATATACATACAACATCAGAAACCGCAGCTACATTATTGTCCAGTTAGACGTTTATCCATTATACGATATTCCGTTTCGATGATTTTCCAGATTTTTTTTATTTAGGCAGATATTAGACAATTATCCCATTAGACGATTTTCCAGGTAGACTTTTGACGACGCCCAGCAACGGCGCCATTGCCATCGCGATTAAATTCTAGCTGCAAGAATGCAAAGGCGAGTCGTTTCATGAACGCGCCTTAATGATGAAGAAACGCAAAAGCGGCTTCGGAAATTACAACAACAAAATTCCACGAACAGATTCGACCACCTTATTTAAACACGAGTGTTACTCTTAAGCCCACCCCTTAAAAAACCAATTCGAACGACGTGGGGATTTCTTCCTTTTTAGAGAACCCAAACGTACGTAGGTCAGAGACGCTATTCGCTCTCTCGTCGTCTTAGCTTGGAGGCCATGATGCTGTCCACTCGGTGACGGTGTGCTCGCAGTGCTCGGGTTCCCCTCATGAAGCCCGCTGGTTTTCAGTGGGCATTTTCCTACAACCTAGGGTTTCGGTTCGCATTCTTGTTCTCAGCAAAATCAATTAGCCTAATTGGTTTGTGGACGAAATTGTAAAAATACGGAAACCTCCTGACAATTCCCACAAGGACATTTTAAAAACGATATTCAATTTTCAACCAGCATAATGCTGTCTTGGTCACAATAAAAGCCAATTACAAGATTAAAAATATTAAAAAAATAACAACATAGTTACAGTTACAAACAGTTACAACATAGTTATCTTATAATTGATTTTTATTGTGACTGGTTTTAAAATGTCCTTGTGGGAATAGAGCTGTTAGGAGGTTTCCGTATTTTTACAATTCTTGTTCTCATTGTCGATACCTTGCGTGATGGCAAAGGATTATCATACAGACGCCAAAATCATCTTTTTTCTTCTTGTCGTAATGTTTATGACGTTCCGTCTTTGCATTAATAATAAAAGCAATGGATTTACAGGTGGAAAAAAAAAAAAGCTGCTTTAGAAAGTTTGAAAAATGTTGAATTTTTTTAAAACGTGTATATTTGTCCTTACCGTAGGGCATGGGAAGAATCGTGATAACAAAGAATTATTTAAACAAACTGGCCAACATTTTCTTGCTTTTTTTTCCCGTTATGCACGTGAAATTCTATCTTTGCATTAACACTAATAGCCGCGTATTTACGGATGGAAAAAAAAAGTCACTTTAAGTATTTTAAAGGAACTAGCCACATCGTTTGCGTTTCTCACTCTATTGGCGTCGACCCATGCTTCACACAGTTCATTCAATCCAAAGACAATCGCAGAATCGATGTACTGATTTGATGTACGCAATTCGTTCGTCTCATTCCTTGAACATCTGAGTTCATGTATTGTTAAATGTTCGTTTTACGTTGAAGGTTAGTATACGTTCACTTTGCTCGCTCAATCCGCGCACCTCCGTGTTTCAGAAACGCGAATATTTTGACAACCTTTTAAAGCCTAGTGGTCTTCTTTTTCCGTGCGTCCAGCCAGCTGAAGGCAGTCAGTTTTTTAGATCTATGTGTCGTATTGCTAATATTGATGATGGAAACTGTATCGTAGTTTTAGCGGTTTTTTTTTTTTTTTTTTTTTGGCACCCAAGTTTCTTTCTGATATAAGTTTACCCGCAGAATAAATGTTTGATCGAGCTTTGAATCAAGTTACAGCAATGAAAATAGCCTATTCGGAATTTAATTATCTTTCGTTGGTGCCGGTGTCATCTTTGTTACATCCAGGGCAGTAGACGTACAACACGCACTCACTCATGCAAATCGTACGTTTTAAATGATGTACTAGCCGAGTCGCTCGCTCATTCGGCGTCGTGTCGCTATTCGCGGGGAGGCTTCTTGTTGTAAATTCGTTTGCTGCTGTACGATATTCCCAGCAAAAATGGTCGAGGAAATAAATGTTCACGCAAGTGGTCCTGTCAGTGTGTTCGAGGTGCTTGGTTCCACATTGGCTTTCCTGTGTTAATGGCTCTCCTGTTATTCCAGTTATTTCCTGTAGGGATAGACCGATATTAATATCGGTATCGGTACTTACAGATATTATCTGTATTTTTTGTGTATCGGTATCGGACCTGTATCGGTATATATTTACCGATATTTTAGCCGATACGACCAACTTCAGTACGCGCTGGCTACTCCACATAGCTTGTGAGAAACCTTTCCTGCATAGCATCGCTTGTATCCCATGACGTCATCTGCACAGCAGCTTAGTGAATTCAACGTGTGTGCATTGCCAGAATCAGTGCAGGGCTTCTTGGGATTAGGCCTATCTGCAGTGTACTCTGGTTTTTTTTTTTTACAGTCGAAGGTAGTACACTTGCGGATCTGCCACCACTGAGAAAAAAAAATTAGAAATTTAATTTTCTTGCACACCAGTTTCATAATGAAGTATGCGTTTGACACTCTGACCCATTGACTTTTTTTTTAAATCGGTATCGGTATATCTGTATCGGATCTGTATCGGTCGGCGTGTGAGGGGAAAATCGGTATCGGATCGGTCGGTATTTTTCTGTATCGGTCGATCCCTAATTTCCTGTTATTTCTCGTTATTTCCTGTTATTCCTGTTATTTCCTGTTAATGCCTTTCCTCTGTTACTCCTGGGTTACTGGCTTTCCTGTGCATTGACTTCCATATTGGCTTTCCTGTGTTAAGATTCTCGCAGCTAGAACCTAAGAAAGCCTCTGAAATTCCAAAATGGCGGCGGTTTTAGCTCTGCAGGATCGCAAAAAACAGTCAATAATGTGACTTAAGAAGCTAACGAGAGAGTTATTTCGTCAGTTGGAATTCTTTATCTTATTGTCACGGGTCTTAAGACTGCACACATTTATTCGAACGATGTCGGATATTTAGCTAATCCAGGTGAGCTTGTTACCACGGCAACGACGCCTTTGCCATCGCGATTAAATTCTAGCTCCGAGAATGCAAAGGCGAGTCTCTGCGCAAACCCACCTTTCAACATATGGTGTCCACGGCCTATCTTGAGTTCGCCACAGAACGAACACAGATAATCGATTGTACGTTTTTGGTATTAGAGTGCCTTGTTGATATCCAACATGGAAACAAAAAACAGTGGCGGCCGGCGATTAAAGCCGCCTGCTACAGGAAGACGTAGCCGCTCAAAAATACTGCAGGGCTCAAGATACGCCGCGCAGACAACAGGCATATAGTTCAGATGTATACAAATATGGAAATCGCATTTACTTTCCGTTATTTTTTTTTCCGCTTCGTGTGATACGGTGTTGCCGCATCCTTTCAAGCCTATATGTAAATGTTGCAAATTGAAATACATTTCGCATGTGATACTCGAAAATAGTAAGAGATGTGTTCTTTTAAAGATACATTCCTCCCGTCCGGTTGGGTTTCCTGTTGGGGTCAGTTTTGCAACAACATCACGTCAGACACTTGTAAATGTTGCAAAGGCATCCGTTTTCCTAACATTCCCCTCGTGAGAAACGGTTTTGCTACATATATTCACTCTAACCTATGTAAACGTTGTTGCAAAAGCTATTTCACGCAGGATGCTCGAATACAGTGAGAAGGTATGTCCTTTTAAGTAAGCTTCACTACTAGGCTTCAGTGATATAGGCCAGTAAAAAAGAATTTCTTACTTCGACTATTTTTTTTTCGGCATAGATCAAAGTATACTTAATTTTAACAGACTTGTGAATAACATAAATAAAAGTCGAAACAAAGGTAACAAAGAAATTATAGAATAAAAGACAAAATTCGTTTATCGGAGTGTGATTGAATATTCACTTTTGTGGCTTTGAAAGGATACAATTATAATTGCATAGAGCAGTGCCAATAAATTCTCTGCGGAGTGTGCGTATACCTGGAGCCGGTCGTTGAGCTAGCTGCAAGGGGCACTGAATATAACCGAAAGTAAAAAACGTTAGCGTAGTTTTTGTCAAGCCAATTTGAGAGCAGATTTCTTGGACGTAAAATTTCACAACTTTTTTTGGATTAGTTGGCAGCTGCTACAATTTTCAGCAAGTAGACTCTTGTTCTTTGCCGGTTTACAGCATGTTTCACAGTGTTTGGGATTGGATGTGGATTGGACGGCGTAAGGGATTACCTTGCGAGCTGGCAGAACAGAAACAGTCGCCATGTTGGAATTTCAGATGATTTCTAGCTGCGATAACGCAAAGACGAGTCGTTGCGTGAACGTGCTCTGACTCAATGATGTTGTTACGGGTTCTCGAGTGCTCTTGATGTTATTGCGCTAAAAGAATAACGTGGCTGCAAAAGTAGTCTCTACGCAACACCAGCACTACGAAATTCGCTAAAATTCACAACACGGACTCACTCTCAGTCCAAATTTTCGATACCACCCAGATATCTTCATCAGGTCTCGAGCATTTTTCTGCTTTCTACTTCAACTACATCGTTGTTTACTACGTCGTCTGCTTTGCACACTTTTGCATTCGCTGGGTATCTGGGTGGTATCCAGATACCTATCCAGATGGTATCCATCCAGATGTATCCATCCAGATGGTCTCTATACCTATCCTATCTGGGTGGTATCCAGATACCTATCTGGGTGGCATCCAGAAGATATCTGGGTGGTATCGAAAATTTGGACTGAGAGGGAGTCCGTGTTGTGAATTTTAGCGAATTTCGTAGTGTTTCTTAACGGATCGATCTTTTCACAGTATAAATTGCACAACCTGCAGTATCAGTATCATCTGCCGGCAGCAATCAAACCGAATCGAACACAGCGATCGTGGAAACCGGAGGCCAGGGTTTGCGTTTCGACTGGGGTGGATTACCTTCTGACTAAGGCGTTTCCCCGTTCACGCTGCTTACCTATGAATTTTTAGTTGCCTCTTGGGTAAGCCTATTCACCAGTTTTTTCAGCGATCTTTGAATTATTATTTGTAGCATAGTCTGCTAAAATCAACATTCCTGTGCACCCGGCCGGTTTTTTTTATTTTATTTTTACGATACTCTGACCCTAACCTTTGCGCTTAATATTAAATCCACTTTTATGCAGTCAATCTTCCAGCAAACAAGAGCTACAAAAAGTGATTTTTAAGACCTAAAAAATCATGAGTGTAGACGCTAAACCGCTCGTTCCAACGGCTTAAAGCAAGCTATACACTGCTAAGTATCAAGCGTAACAAATTCATTTTCAAAATCGTTCATTCACACTCATATCATGCCTTGGCCTAGCTTCCATTTTTTTTATTCGCGTATACATTCGTCCCTCACCCATAAACCCATTATGTTTTCCTTTCTTTCTGTGGGTTTTTTCTTTTTTTTTTATACTTGTGAGTTTCGTCGAGGGTGACGTAACAAAAAGAAAAACCTAGAAATTTTATTGCCGAGTCATCCAACTGAAGATCGAAAGCTACTTAGTTTTTTTTTTCTCTCTTAAGGTAAATATCTAATTGCCCATTGACCTTGCGAGAATTATGTTCTTTCCCCACAAGTCGACAGTAAAGTGAACTCAACACACGATAGTAAAGTTGACTACGTCACTGGAGTTAGGCGTAGGTTGCTACGGTAGCAGTGTCGTAGCTAAGATCATACCGCCGAAAGTACGGGGAAGCGGAGGGACGGGGGAAGGAGGGGTACCTTCAAAACTAGTGTTGTTCTTGCCCTATACGTTAAAATGTATTTACCAAACGAAATGCCCGTGATGAGTCCGGGCAATTAAGTGGGTTGCCCCATTTTGTGGTGTATATTTTCTTTGTTTTTTTTATTGTCTTGTCGATAAGCTCACATTGACTTCTTTAGGTTAACCTTTACAACGGTTAAATAAATCATATCAAAAACCAAAGCTGGTAAAAGGGGCCGCCAAGTTCCGAATAGTTCGGCCCTTCAAAGGAGTGATATCAACACACCAAAACATTCTACAAGTTAATCGCCCCTCGTAATAGTTCGAAGGTTAAATGAAACTTGAACATTGCAACCGAAAGTAGTAACACATTTTCAACTTTGTTGAGGGTCAGATTTTGCATTGAAAGCAGCTTAGCTGGCATTCCTACACGAGTTAATTTTTGTCAGGTGGATCACTGCTCTCGATTTCAACACAATTTAAGCTTTTGTACCGCATTATTGTTTTCCCCCAAGTACCTGAAATGTGTCCAACTATGCTTCAGGATATAAGACACTGATGCTATGGCGACGCGCTACAATGGTTTACGACCTCGACAATTGAATTGATGTGATGTTTGTTGTGATGTTTGTTGCCTAACTTGGCGCGATACAGTGTGCCTAGATAAACAATTCGTTGTACCTTTATACTCTACAATGGTTGACTGCGCGCAGCCCATTGTAACCCATGGGCCAACTACGTTGATTCACCATGGATAGTAAACTATCAGGCTTTCTGGCAAGGGTTGGCCGTATTGGAACCAGCTTCCACCTGAAGTTGTCGTGTCACCTTCCTTAAACTGTTTTAACAGACGGCGCTTCCCACCCTACTGCTGAGAAATTTTTGCCGACCTCTATTTTTAGTCTTGTGTTTCAATTTTGTGTTTTCAGTGTTTTTTTTTCTTTACTTTTCTAGTGCACTTTCTATTATTGCTGTGCATATAATTTTTTTTTCGGAAGGATATAAGTGGTGTTTCACCCATTTCTTGCCCTTTCTTTATTATTATTATTATTGACATGAAATTTCAACCAAATCAGAAGAAACTGCGAACGTTATCGTGTCCCAGACAGACAAACACACAGACACGCAATATACAAATTCAGTTGAGTGTTCGACCTCGCTCACTTCCCTCGCTCGGAACTAACCATTCTCTACTTCTTCGTTAATTTGGCCAAAACTAGCCAACTTAGTTATAGTTCAACAAGCAATGTTAAGAATTGTTGGTACGCAAATTTTGTTGAAATAGTTTTAAAAATACACGAATTATGCTTTCGTTTTTTAAGGCCACTCAGCTAGTCCTACGAATGACAATTTTTGTAGAAACATAATTTTATTCATTTGTGAATAACTATAAAAGACGAATATAACGAACGACTCGTTTACGAGGAATGCAAATTATCCACAATTTTCTGCCTGACAAGGAAGAAACGCAACGTAGAAATTAAAGTCTTTAAGTGCAAGTGATTAATGATTATAAAAATTCACCATTTTTTTTGACGTTTCGTCTCTCAGGTCAGGGGCGTTATCAAATAAAACCACACACAATGTTTTTTTTTAAACATGGTACTTAACCCCAACATAACCAAGGTAAAAGTACATGCATTCTAAAAGGTTCTTCCCTTACAATTTTAAGGATGTAAGGTGTTATTTTATAATCACTTGCACTTAATGGTATTAATTTCTACGTTACTTTCTAAATAAAGTGCTTATAAGGTTAATATTTCTTGACAAGGAAGACGAATACCGTTCAACTTTAAGCTTAAAAAAAATCCCTAAAGTTACCAACGAGCACGATTATCCTAAAATTCATTTCAAAACCGACGTGTTTCATTAGTACAACACCACTGCTGTCAGAGTCTTTGCTGAGCAGCCCGAAAATGCGCTCCGCTATTATTTTTTTGTTTTCTCTCTTGGTGGAGCGGTACATCGACTCTAAGGGCTCGTTTATGCACCGACAAATTTCTCGCTTACTAGTTTTCAGTTGGTTAATAATAAATCTGCTGGCTGCTGCTCGCCTTTACCGAAGAATGTGGCTTTCAAGTTGTGTATACGAAGTAACCATGGCAACAACGCGGACACAAATCTCCTCTTCGTGCCTCGCGACACGACGGCGTCACGACAGCGGCAACACGACAGCGTCGATTTATGACAACTAGAAAACAATTTTTACTGCTTTACAAGACGATGGACAAATTTCTGAATGCCGGTATTCGATGATTTGTCTTCGATTCGACAACCGCGAAATGGACGCCATGTTGGATCTTGAATTCTCGCTGCGAGAAGCTATTTATAGTCTACCGGCGTTTGATCATTGCTAGAAGCTGTACTTTGGGGGAGAATAGCAAATTTTGACAATAGCGTGAAATGACAACAATCTTGTAGCAATGTTTAAGATTACTGTAGCAATTTGTTCTTTCTTTCTTTTGTTATTTATAATACATACAATTTGTTATCTATTACCGCATTCATTCAGCAGCAACGGGAAACTAATCATAAATAACTAACGGTTGACTAGCAAATAGCATTCGGCGAACGAGAATGACTTGTTGCGTAAACGCGCCCTTAATCTCTACAGATGTGTGTTAGAACGATTTTTTTTAGCTGTGCTAGTGTTGCGGGCAACGTCTCGCATCTGTATTATACCAAGAGCAAAAAAATGCCATGTAGTAACTCTCGCTTCGTATTCCACTGTTTGCACAAGGCCGTCTGGGAGAAAACGTGCAAGTTTCATCTCCTGACATCAAACAAGTTGATTTAACATTGCCCTAATCTTATTTTAAGACAGTAATGCTAAGAGGCGTTAACTTCCTGGCAGGTACGAGAACTGGCCTAGAGTCGGGAGGCTAGAAACGCAATTTCTACTCCAGTCGACCTTGACTTGAGAAACCAAAAGCCTTCCTCGTTTTAAGTTCGTTTAAACGTTTTTTTCTAGGGAACTGATACATGCCTGGGCTATTCTCAGCACAAGGTATTTTTTTTTCCACAAATATTTATTAGGAAAAAAACCTACGCGGCGCAATTTTTAACGTACGTTTTCAATAAAAGGAAAAAAAACGGACACTAGTTTTTGTGGTCATCGTGGCTGAGCGGTGAGGGAGCTTAGCCTGGTTGCTGGAGATTTGCGGATCTGGTCGAACCCCTGGAAAGGGGATCTTGGCAAAGTCCCCGCCAGGCCTGCCGGCCAGGGCAGCGAGAGACAGGCTACCATGCTCCTTCAGCGGCTATGGGAACTATTCTGGCCAATTCTGGACAATCTTTCGGTTCCCTACGATGACCGGAGGTTCCCCGGAAACCCCGGGTTGGTACCTCCCTTTACCAGACATTTCTTCTTCTCTAAAAAGTCTGGTAATGTTCAAAATTGAGCCGGTTCATCCACAAGAGCATTAAATTGCTTCGGCTCATAAAGAAATTAATTAAAAAAAAAAAAAGAAGTTAGTTCGACAACTGGTTCCACGCAACATCTTGGACTCCTTCCCTTAAAGATGTCTTACCCCTATCCCCCCTACCCTGTTTTGACTGTTGATACGCATATGCCTTCGTTTGCTTCGTATCACCTGCATTAAATTTTGAATTGAAAAAAAAAACGCGGAAATACAGCGTTTAAATCGGCCAACATTCATCCTTGTGACGCCTTATTTGGGTTTAAAATAACAAAAAAAGTATGGACAGAGAGAGCAGAAGCAGTAACTTCATATTAGCTGCAGGAACTAGTCGTCTGACTAGCTGCAAGGGGCACTGGAGGTTTAAAAAATGGCCAATATAGTCGAGCTAATGCTGCGAGAGCAGTTTTCGTAGGCCTAAAGTACGTTCTTTTGACCAATCCCTTAGGCTTCGGAACATGTACTAAGGTTGTAAATGGGAAGACAGCAAAATTCCACTTGCTAAAAATTGTAGCAGCAGCAAAAAATAAAAAGAAAATCCGCGCTCACAGCATTGGCTTGATAAACTGCGCTAATGTTTGTACCTCCGCGTATATTCTGTGACCCGAGCAGTTAGTCAACGACTGGATCCAGATACGAACTCCACAGTGAGTAAAGCGTTGTTGTCACGACTCTATTAGCATGTTGGGAGCTACGATTCATCCTTACGACGCTTATTCATATCTCCAAAATAAAAATTTTAAAATATTAACGTGTTTGGAGCTACGGTTCAACAACCCCCTCCCCTCCCCCATCCTTTCCACCCTTATTACTTATAAACAATACATGTATGGCAGGCATTTAAAAATGAAAAAAAAAAACTGAAGAGTATGTTGGTATTTTTGCTGCTTATCCCTCTTAGCCCTTAGACGCTTTGTTTAGATCTAAAAGAAAATCACGAAGTATAAATCTAATATTAGCGTGAAGAGTGCTGCGGGTCAAACCCCCTGCCCACGCATTATTTAGGTCTAAAAAATGAAAATGTATGTATTGGCAATTTCGGAGCTGTGCTTCATCCCCCTCCTTAGTCCTCAACGGAATTAGTGGCCACAACTATCACCAGGATCCCCGCGTAGGCTTGGAAGAGGTAGGATGCCATATCTAGT
>JAHWFP010130520.1:0-11869 GCA_023313725.1 Lithobius niger
TTATACGATTTTCCGTTATATTGTTATACTGTATATATACGTGAGAAAGGAGGTGAAAGATTATGAGTGGTCTGGGGGAGGATGGGTTGGAGAGGAAGGGATGTCGAACTTCCGGCATCTTGTCTGGGCTATGCATATGAAGTAATACCACAAAAAAATGGGCTATGCAGTGGAAGGCTGTTCCCCGATTTATAAGGAGAACCCGTAGCATTACCATTATTATCATGTGTTTAGAGTTTACTTTCGTTTGCGAAACAAAATTGTGAGACACGTGCGAATTGTGCGAAAAATCTGATTTGAAGATACTTCCACGTGATACTACAGTATGTCAAGCAACCATCACTTTCCGTGAGATCTCACGGCAACCATCACTTCTAAATCTCACGGAAAAGACGTTTTGAGGATGAATGAAGCACTAAATCAGTAGCACAGGCGACAGTCAACACAGCTAATATTACGGTATCAACATTAGAACGGACCTTCACCAGAGAAAAAAATGTAAAAAGAGGGATGTTTTGAGGATGCTAAAGTATAAAATGAGTTTTAGGCCGGATTTATGCAACGACTCTCCTTTGCATTCTCGCAGCTAGAATTTAATCGTCATGGCAAAATTGTTGTGGCCATGGTAACAACGTTATACATGGATTAGCTAAATCCGACGCCGTTTGAGTAAATGCTTTAAGTCTTGTAATCCGTGACAATAAGATAAAGAATTCCTCCTCACAACATTTTCTCAATCACTTCTGAACTCGCATTATTGATTGTTTTCTTTGCGAGTTGATACAGCTAAAACCGCCGCCATGTTAGAATTTCAGATGATTTCTAGCTGCAAGAATGCAAAGGCGACTCGTTGCGTAAACGCGTCCTCACATCGCTTCTCAGCAAAAGGTCTGGCTGGGCCGTTAATTTAAGAGTAACCGCCATCTTGCATGCGTGCTCAATTCGCGTACAGCAAAATCGCAGCACATTGTATTTCGGTCACAATGCGATGGAAACTGACCATATTCCTACTTTTAACTGTGCCATTATAAAATTGCGTGTTTTTTTTATTTTATTCTATATTCTTATCGATTCAATCACTTGACCTTTGGTTTTAGATATTCCCAGTGCAGCATCGTTTCCTCAAATGGGGTCGGCAAGAACAACTATAACGCCCTTGTGCGTCATACTAGTGGTCACTGCTTACTACAACAAGGTGGCGACCGCCGAAGCTACGACGACATGTCCCAGTTGCAGTGGTTCCACGGCACAGTTAGTCGCCTGCTGTCAACACCTTAACCAATGCTGTCATCTGATAACCACACTGTGCAGTGAGGAATGTGCGGTTGATGAAAATCTTCGAACATTTTGTTGCTCACACCATAACACATGCTGCTACATCTAAGAGAAATAAAATTATGCTGAACATGTATCCTTTAAAGCATTTCTTTTACCTTCTGCAAGCCCCGCTATAAGCATACTATTGTCCTGTAATGCACGATCTCATTGTGCAAACTTCCTGGAGCAACTCGTACAATCAACAAGAATTTAAATTAGTCGCACATTACCATTAAGTGTTCACGATAATTAATTATGATTGGCGTAGAAGTAAAAACTCATACAATATGTTGCGAGTTTAATTTCGGATTTCAACGTTGAAATTGTACCACCCCAGCAAGGTTACGCCGATGACGTCATTTGTGAAATCTGCAACGCTCAAGGTCCACATGACGTCAAATTATAATGACCCATTGTCACTTCAAAATAATTAATATTCATTGTTAGTTGACATGATGCTATTATATTAATTGTTGTAACAATGTTTGGCTGTGAATTGTCTGTACTTAATGTAGCCGCAGGGTGCGTGGCTACAGGCCGTTACCCTCAATAAAATTCCATTCCATTCCATTCACGTCAATTGTAACGGCTCGAGCTCTCTTGGTCTTCTGCCTGATGCTCCCAACAATTAGGTATTACCCTTAAAAATTCATTCCGCCACCAAATCTTCAACTCCCCGCATCGAAATGTAATTTTGTCCATTTGGTATAGTTTTTGCCTAGCTGTGAAAACTTGAATTAACCCGAAATTTACCAATCCATCTCGTCCCAAGTAAGCCTCATGGCCGTTTTGTATTCCATTTTAGGCCCTAAGCCAGGGTTAGTGTCGCCTTTGAATGTCAGGCGAGCCGGAGCATACTATCGCTCATGTTTTACTATTAAAGCATAACCAAAACTGAACCACGACTACTAGCCATATTCCACCAATTTAAGTTAATTTGGAATTCCCGCAACCCCTTGGTAACCACCACGACACGCTTTCAAGCAAGTCTCTTAACTATGGGGTTGGCACTTGGGGAGCTGTCACACGTACTAAAAACCCCTACAAATATTGTAGATTGTACGAGTTCCCAACGGCAACAGGCTCTCTATTTCACAATTTTTCGAAATTACCCTCCATCCAGTATAGTTTTGAACTTGTCATCCATGCCAAGAACTGAATAGGTGTGGTGTATGCGAGGTGTGCTATGTACTCACTGTTAATGCACTAACAATTAGCTAACCATTGATGTTAACTACCATTACCTAACTTAGCTGGCACTTTAGGCACCACCTCGACTTGTACTGTTTGGTGTGTGATGTCCTTAAGATGTCACATCCTCTTAAAGGCAATAAAAGGGGTAAGCACAGGAAAACTGTGCTGCACTTTCACCCAAATCCTCACAGTTGAGTGGTTAGTTGTCGGTTTCTTACCTTAGCACGCTTTACGGCATGGCAACACACATATACAACCATGGCGACGAGAGATGTTATATAATTGACTTAAAATTTAACTTAATCCTTTGGGAACAATGGTAAACCTGAGTTGCAACACAAGCTGAATTACGTAACTAACGGCTCCAAGATGGTTTGTTTGTCACGAATAATAACCCGTCCATGAACAAACTATGACATCGTGAACAAACATCATTAGGGTAAAAAAAATTTTGACGTTATTTTTTCAGATTTTTACATTTGAGGGTCATAATATCTAGTTACAGCTATGAAAATATAGGCCTAATCGAAGCGTACTTTAATTATCTTTCATTTGGTGCTACTCCCATCTTTTTAGGTGCCTTGGTTCAAGAAGATAGGTACTCCCCTGCCCCTTTCCTCCCTTCAACTCCCTGCCCTCTGCCTCCCCATCTTCATTCCTCCCGTCTATGTCCCGTTTCCTCTCCCTACCCTTTCCCCTCCCTTTCGACCGATCCTCTCCCTCCCCTCTCTTATCCTCCTACCCCCCCCCTTCCTATCCTCCCCTTTGCTACACGAGGTTGAATTCGGATGGCTAATGGAATTAAATAATGTTCCTCCCCCGCTCCTCCCTTTTTGCAAAATTTGGCCAAAATTGATACGGTCTCCATCTCGAACAATCCGAAAATACTACCTATTACGTTCAGTTAATGAGTAATCAAATGCTTAATGGTAACATACGCATAGGCCTCTTCGTGAATTACCTCGGTATGCAGCGGCGCTAATTCCTTGCCTTAGTTCGTCTTGTTTCATAGGTGCTGAGAACTCCTTGTGACCACTCCACTGGCGGATATGGAAGGCGAAAGTTATTTCGGAGCAAATGCAACCAGGTATTTGCTACCCCAAGGGGGAAAATTGCCATTTGGGGAGAAGAAACCAGCATTTCGCCAAAGTACAGTTGCCACATTTAGAGAACCAGTTGATAATGTCGGGGGCAGGAATGTGGCATGGTACGGGCATATGCGTAAGGTAGCAGGTTTTATTAACGAATTACCTATTCCATTTACCTATGTATTTTTCTTTCAGAAGGAAAGATGCGTTGTTTAGTGTTCATACCTATGTTTTAAGCTATTAAAGTTGAAGACTAGTTCGATATCTAGGTCAAAGATAATTTTCCCAGGAAGACCACCAACAACAACAACATTATTGTAGTCACATTAAAATACCGTTCAAAAAATTAAAATACCGTTCCGTGTTAATACATACATTTTAAACTATAAAAAGTGAAAAACGGCTCATTGGTTTGATCTGTAGGGGAGAGAAAAATTATCCCAATAAGAATAACAATAACAAGAATAAATTGTAGTCACATTAAAATAGCGTTTAAAAACCGCCTTGGTTCTTGTTAATACCTACGTTTTAAGCTATAAAACTTGAATAACGGTTCATTGGTTCGATCTCCAGGTGAAAGCAGAGTCCCAACAACAACAACAACAAGAAATGACCATGCCGCAGAGGCCATACGGTTCGAATGTTGTCATTAAAATATTTAATGCATTGAAATAGTTATGACTTGACCGCAAACACCGGATTTCGCTGGCCTCTGTCAATTCTGGGGGAAATTACAGGGTTTCAAAGTTTTACGGTGTTTAACACGGAAGTTCATGCTATGGCTTGCACGAGGCTAATTTTATCAAAATAGAAACGTAAACACAAATTACTATTGAAATGTATTATAATTTATAGAAACGGAAATTAGGTATAAATATTATTATTGTTAAACGAAGAAATACAATGAATCCAACATTGTGAACAGCTAAGAATGACAAGTGAGCAGCAACTATGACGAAAAAAAATGAAGACCCAATCCAAAGACCCGGCTTCATTTCCGGGTCTCACGATGACAGGTGAATTATTTCGTCATAATTGCTGCTCACTTGTCATTCTTAGCTGTTCACAATATTGGCTCCGTTGTGTTTCTACGTTTATTATTATTGACATACAATTCCTGGATGACGGACGGGGAAAAAATAGAAGGGTCGACAATATAAGAAAACAAAAAGGGCTAGCAAAGTGGCCGGCAACAATAAGAATCTATACCATGCGCAATGGCTGTTTGGCGTGACGTCACCACGAGTTAGCCAATGACGAACGAGAACAACGGCTGTTTGGCCATCTGATTGGACTAGCCCAGTCACGTGATGTGCACGTCACAGCAAACAGCCATGGCGCGTGGTATAACAATAGCTTTAACAACCACTTTAAACTTGTGGTGTACGACGCATATCATTGCTACGTTGCAAAGTGAACGTCAACAAAAACACTTCTGATGATTGATTGATTGATAGAGCTCTGAACATAATTGATCATCAGCCCCATTTTTAACACAACACAAGAATGCAACAATGCAACAGTATACAGTATACACTATACAATACAGTACACAGTATACAAAAAAAACTTCTGTAAATACAAACAAAACCCTATCAGGCATTGTCGGCAATTTACTTTCTGCCTCTCTCAGAAAAAAAAATGTAAAGACGCCGGTCCGAAGGTTTCAACTTTGTTCTACAAAAGCGTATTTGTTTATGTCATCATAGAAACGCACAAATGTCAGTGCTTGGAGACCGGTTGCGGAAAAGGGGTCCGGACTGTGTCTGGCTTGCGATCGCTGATTGATTGAGCGAAGCGAACGAAAATCAGCGTTTATTAGCCAGTATGTGCAAAAATCTGACTGGTCGGGTTTCCATTTTTGCCATTAGGTGGATATCCATTAGTTGGTCGGTTTCCATCTAACACGGCTTCGTCTAGTTTATTATAATTAATTTATAATTTATTTATTTAAAATAAAAAAAAAAAACAGAGAACGTCCATCAAACACGGTTAACTCCTTCAAGTGAAATTCCTGGTCAGGAAAAATAGGAACTACATAGACAAAATTCCTGTTAGCCTATTTTCTCTCTGTTTTTATTATCGTGTTTGGTATCTCATCGCGTTGACGTTAAATAAATTTTTTTAAAGCAAAAACAACCTCGCTTTTAGGACAAGAAGAAAACACAAATAAACAAAGCGGAAGCTAGTTAGCCAGCTATGTTTACACGCAACAACCGGAAGCGAAAGCCATAGCTAACCACCCTGCGGCACACTAAAAAAAAAAAAAAAAAAAAAACGAAAGGAAAGAAAAAGAAAACGAAGCTGTCTAATTTTCTTGCACGGAGGAGATAAAAAAAATGAGGAAAATTCATAGCTACTAATTTTTTTTTTGTCCCCCTCACACTAAATGACCACGAGGCAAAATAAAAACTTATTGTCCGGTGATCAGCTTGTCGAAGAGAAGATGCAGTAGCGTATGCTGCACTTTCGATACGCTCGTTGCGCGCGCTTCTAGTAGGTCAAATCTGACCACAGGTTGTTCACTCGGCTTCACTCGGTCAGTAAAACGGAACACGAAAACTAAAGAGAAGAAAAACCGAGGCTTCTGAAACAGCTAAGACTGAGAGTGGGTGAGTGTGTCTACTTTCGAATTCAGTGTCTAGCCCGGTGTCGGTTTCATTTTTGGTGCGCCGTAATGACGACAACAACATTCTGTGACGTGCTGTATGGCTCTGCAATTTAGATGAATGTGGAGTTTTAGCTGAAGTGACGAAACTATAAGGAAGGGACGCTAACGATTTTGGGTTTACAAACAGAGGTGAGTGAAAATTAGTTGAATTTATAGTAGCGTAGTAGTTGCAAGTTAAGTCCATGTGTGTAATACCAAGCCAAAAATGGACACTGCCTCGTATTATTATGTCAGCATGCTAGACGAAATGGGATGATTTTGACGATATCTATACCGATTCGAAACTTACAGGGTTTTAGCGAGCGTTAACCACTCCGGGTCGTCTGCCCGACGATGACGTTAAGGCCCTGTGTCTGCAGCACCCGGATTCGTAGATGGTCACCCGCCCAAGTATCAATCGGGCCGAATGCTGCTTAACTTTGGTGATCTGACGAAAAACTTATCAGCCCTCTTCTAACAATGATAACAGTGAAACCTGACTCCTCTCAGCACCTGCTTGAGTGCTCATATTGTGTTTGTACAACTCTTCCATTGTTGTAGCCGTGCCTTAATTTCGTGAAGATGCACGGCTGCAACAATGAAATCATTGTTGGACTAGAGTGCCGTGCAATCTTACTACCACGAAGACGTGCACGCTGTACCGTGCTGTCTTACTACCATGAAGACTGCACGCCACGGAACCCAAAGAAAATGCAAAGATTATTAACACTACCTGAGGCTGCTGGCGAATCAGCAACGTACGAAACGCATTCACCTTCAACATTTAAAGGAATTTGCGACAGCACCACATCTGTATCTGAATCATCAAACAAATCGTCGGCTATGTTGACCACCGCCAATGTCGTTGTTCGGCAACAATGCGCTAAGAAAGCCTCTGTTGATCTCGTGTTGGCCTTCGGCACTCGATCGACCTCGGCTTTCTTACCGCATGGTTGCCGAACGCCGTTGTCTAACTGATACGTAGCGGCCGTTTTGAACATTGTAACCGCGCG
This sequence comes from Lithobius niger, assembly GCA_023313725.1. Taxonomy (NCBI): domain Eukaryota; kingdom Metazoa; phylum Arthropoda; class Chilopoda; order Lithobiomorpha; family Lithobiidae; genus Lithobius; species Lithobius niger. The sequence continues at coordinate 7,263 of JAHWFP010130520.1, forward strand.
CTTAATAATGTGAGTGGCTCTTCGATGCAGTAACGGTGATCAGAAAAATCAAATTACAAACAAAAACGTCAAGTGTGCCGTAAAAAAAGGGGGTTATACGATAGAAATCTCACTTTACTTGTTAAAATGTACACGAATAAAAATTGATGATTTTTAATTGAAATAATCAAATGTACAATTGAGAAAATTGCATATGTTTAGTGTTGTTGAACTATTCTTAAAACAGAACATCACTTAAACAGATGCAATTTTTCTAAATTGTAGACTTGATTATTTAAATTAAAAATCCTAAATTTTTATCCGTGCCATTTTGCTAAGTACAGTGAAACTTCAATCATATAACCCTTTTTTTTTACGGCACACTTGGCGTTTTTGGTGGTAATCCGTGTACTTTTTTTATGGCATGCAGTAATGTCGACTGAAAACTGGAATTAATGTTACGTTAAATTTGAACCAAACGAATAATAGTACAGGTGCGGGTGAATAATTGTTGGCTCATCAGAATTGTTAGCGTTTTTTCTTCAGTCTATGTCTTGCGGCAGGCGTTCGATGATTGGCATTTTTTCCTAATTACAACGTTTAAAACGCTGCATGCAGGCATAGGGCATTAGGACTTCGTCGGGCAGATGACCAGGAGTGGTTAATGCTCGTTAAAAGCCTTTGAACCCTTTGAATGTTTAAAACAATGTAAAACAACATAACTGATCATTCAGGGTCCCGTAACTCCGGAATAGCTCGACCAATTAAAAAAAGTGGTCTCTTTGAAGGTGAAGGTGAAGGAGATTTCTGGCATAGATCATATTTCAGATTTTAGGTAGGTGCAGTAGTTTGTTTTTTCTGAATCAGTGGCAGACCATGAACAACTTGGTGTAATTAAACCTTCCATACTTATCTACTATTTATCTAAGTTTTGTCGAAATAAGAACGGAGTCATTAATTATTTTAATTTTGCTGGATGACAACTTCAACCATATACAGACGCGTAGATAAATCACGGAATGCAGCCATAATGTTCTTTTACCTACGAAACAATCAATCATCAAATGCTTGCTAAACAATGAGCAAAGGGCATATGCGTGTACGTTATAACCATCTATATCTAGACACACGCTAGTGTGTCGCTGCCAAGTAACAGTAGATCATCCCATTGTAGACATCCGATTGTTAAACATTGATTGTTAATGATAAAAAGGCGGCTCACTAGCAGACATGTGTCTGTTAACTGTAAGCAACTGAACGCATATTTTGGCATGTTGAGGATAAATCCCAATGCGACAGAAATGTTTCAAATTGTGGAAAATGTAAGGGGAAGGGTCAGAGATTAAGAAAAACTAAAATTTAAAGGATGAGTGTCCACCAATCATAGAGAAAAAGATGCGTCAATAACGTTGTTTTTATGTTACTGTCTAGCTAGCTGGCTAGCTAGCTAATAAGATTTTTCCCATGTTAAATCCCACAGACTTTTTGCTCATGGCTAGCGCAAAATTGCGAAGGCCTACGTACCTGAATTTTTGCACACGGATGCTTGGTGATCTGAGGATGGTCCTTTTGTTGGTTTGGGGGTTGTAGGGGTCAGGACAAATGCGTGGGAGGGTTTTGAAATTTGCCGCCAGCGAATTTAAATTTCGTTTCTTTTTCAAGTTGCAATCAAAGATTTTAAGCAACAATGGCTTGAACAATCAAGACTGGTCCTTAGATTTATTGTAAAAGCCTGGACGAACTAAAAACTGAACTGTAACGAAGGACACAATAAAGAAACATTAACGTTGCCGTGGATTGCGTAAGAATAAAGGGATGCACGTTAGATGATGGTTACGCAACAATACGAGCATACACGAGCTAATGGTTTTTTTTGTTAATAACCCAAAAAAAAAATGCTTCGCGTTCTGCTGTTTTAGTAACAGCGACCTTCGGGGGTTTCTGCATGACTAAATGTGAACGAAATCTTGAAAAATTAAGGGGAAGTTGCAGGGATAAACAAAACAACTGAAGGGGATGCGCTGATTGAGTGAGCGAAGCGAACGAAATCAGCGATTGTTAGTCAGTGTGTGCAAATATGGGATTGAAGCATCTTAAACAGACGGTGTAACCTTATGTATGTACGTTCACAGTCCTATGAAAGTTGTGATATCCACCCAAAACCAAAACTGATAGAAAAACCCGCCAAGTTTCCAAAAACGGTCGGCCTTTGAAGGTAGTGATATCATTCCACCAGGGAAAGGCCGCCAAGGTTAATCCTATTAACCAAGTTAATCGCATCGAATAATACTTTGGACGTTAAATGAAAACTTGAAGATTGCTACCGCTAGTAGCAATCTTCTAGTTTTCATTTAACTTTCGAACTATTAATATGTGCGATTAACTTGGCTAATAGGATTAACCTTGGCGGTCTTTCCCTGGTGGAATGATATCACTACCTTCAAAGGCCGACCTCTTTTGGAAACTTGGCGGGTTTTTCTACCAGTTTTGGTTTTGGGTGGATACTTATTTGCCTTAAGGAAGGGAATTAATGAATGCGTTTATGGGTTTAAAGGGTTTAAAGGGTTTAACGAGCGTTAACCACTCCTGGCCATCTGCCCGAAGCCCTAAGGCGTTTATGGGAATAAGATGCTAACAATGTAGAAGCCAAACAATACTTACAATACTTATTTCTGTTACGAGAATAAATGACGACGCCGTTAATAATGTAAAAGCCTAACAATTTGGAAATCAAAAGCTTCAATAATGCTGGCTATTAGAGCCGAATTGAGTAATTTCAAAGTTGGTTGAGTAACAATCACTGCCTGCGCGATTTTTGTTGCGGGCTGATCGTGTTGGTATCAAGACGGTGAAACAGGCAACGCAGGTACACTAAGAAGAGCTATTTACTTTTTTAAGAAGACCAAATACCCCGGGTTGCGGGGGGAACAGGAGGGTGTTTTCAATTCATGCTGCAAAGTATATTATTTTGCTCGCACATGCGCAGATGATCTGCGTGGGTGCAGCTAGTACTTTTAAAACATGGTATCTGATGTGATAAGTGTTTTTGTCACACTTTTCTTGGACGATAACTAAGGACTGAAAGAACGTCCAAGGACGAAGCCCGAGGATACTTTTTTCGGTCGGAAGATACCGTTTAAGAAAATGTGTGACAAAAACGACTTATCAGATCCCATTTGTTAACAAAAGTATGGCTATAAGGTATTCATGGCCATACTGTGTTTATTTTTTTTACCTTGTTTACCATGTTTGTCTTCGTCTTCCGATGGCGGTGTTCATTGTTGCAGTAGTGTGGCGTTTGTCGCATTTGGTTGCTTGCTCTTTGTGTGTATTCGGTTTTAGTATCGTTAACAATGGGGTGCTTGGTTGCTGTTTCGTGTTCGGCGGCGAATAGCTGTTAGTAAGGCCATGGTTTTTCGATCAGTGTCCTTTTCGATCAGTGTCCTTTTCGATCAGTGTCCTTACGCAAAGGACGCTGATCGAAAAACCATGGTAAGGCCAAGAATTTGCGACTGAGACCCCCAACTGAAACGTTTTAGATTCATTCATGTTAGTTCTGTCTAAGTTTATAGAGGGCGCCTTGAGTTTTATGTGGAAATTTCTACTCGGTTTTCAGCCTAAATTGAAACTAAACTAAACGAAACTAGCTTGTATTTAATAATTATTTAGTTTAGCTTGGATGTAATTTACTTTACTTTAGATTGAGGGTGAAAATGAGCAAAAATTACCAGATGGAATGCTTGGCGCCCTCTGAAAACTCTGGTGGAACTAATAGGAATGAATGCAACACGTTTCATTAGGTACTTTTTAGAGTTACAAATTCTCCTCCGCCAACCCAACAAATTCTTGGTTAGGCGGATTTGGATGTCTCGGCTTTGGTTAGTGATTCCGACGGTGAAACTTGCTACCCGTAAAGGTTGCAAACGTATAGACGATCAAGTCAACCATTTTAGAAAGGTCAGTGCTGATGATGAACTGTTGCCCTTCAAAAGTCCTAGGTATCTAGAGAATAAATTCTGATTAAAACGGACTCAACCCGAAGCAAATTGACCCGGAAGAAAAGCGTTAAAGTTGATGTGAAGTGAAAAATGGACAATGACCTTTATTAATTCGCATTTCGATGTTTTTGCCCTTTTTCTGTTTGTTATTGTTATGTTTTAATCCCTGTCGGCCACACTGTGCACAATTGTTGGTGTGTAGGAACTGTAAAAAAGCTGTACCAGCCAGTTTCCTAGAGTGAGGGGGCTTTGATTTGTGACAAGGTATTTGACTGCCGTACGACAAAGTTTTAGTTGGGCTTTTTTTTTTCATTAACTGTTTGGTTTATGCCATGAAAACTGCAAAGCAATAAGTGGTTTAGGTGTAAGAAGTACAATATTCTTACATTATAAATCAAAGTTTCGCACCAAAACGACGAGTAACGAAAGCAAAATACCGCAGGAATCCCAACAATGAAAACGGACGAGCGTGCTAATTCTTTTGCCAGTAAAAAGTTGAAATTAGGACATAGTTGCCTCCAATAATAATTTGTGCTGCGCGGTCATCTTACCGCTTAGTCCTAAATGACATCATGCACGAAGGTCAGGGTTTTTTCTTTTTTTTTTCAGACGGTACGAGTCGCGCAAGCC
>JAHWFP010130528.1:0-23055 GCA_023313725.1 Lithobius niger
TGTCCGTGCCATCAGCTCTCTGTGGTCAAATCTCGTAAAGAATGTCAGCACGATCATCGACGCCATACAAAAGTTGTTCTTTAGCAGTTTTTTTTTTGTTTAAAGATAATTATCCCCATTCTAGTGACCTCCCCACAGCCTTTATACGATAGAAGGTTTTCATTGGGATGGTGGTGATGAGCCTGTCGCTATCTGGCCTAAATGGATTCAAGGCAAACCTGTTGTGCTTAATGCAGGGCTCATCACGGAGGGACTGCAGCTGTCCTTTAAGGGCAATTACATCTATTTTGACATGCATGTTTTACTTTTGGGTCGCTTACATAATAACTAAACACAAGAATTGCAATGAGAATACGTTACGTGTGTTCAATAACAACAATTTAATTACTGCATCACCAAAACACAATACGGAGACCGCCATTTTTGTTGTGCTAAAACGTGCAGAAATTAATGCCGACAGATGTCACTCATCGATTTCGACTCGCAGCTGATTGCGATCTATAGCTCTGTTGGCTGTGAGAGCTCAAGCGTCCGACAGCATTAGCTGGCCGAGGTAAGCTAAGGCCGTCGGACACTTGAGCTCTCACAGCCAACAGAGCTATCACGGTCGGCTGCGAGTCGAAATCGAAAAGTGACATTCGGCATCAATTTCTGCGCGTTACAGTAAAACAATGACGGTCTCCTTATCGTGTTTTGGTGATGCAGTAATTAAATTGTTGTATCGAACGTACGTAACATATTCTTACCGCAATTCTTGTTTGTGTAAGTGATCCAAAAGTAAAACATGCATGTCAAAATGGATGTAATTGCCCTTTAATACAATGCTTGAGGGGGGTGGGGGATCTTGTACATGCATTTAAGATAGGAAATGAGTGGTAGTACAATCTAATAATCGTTGAAAGGGGGAAATCTATGGGCCCCTCCCTGATCCGTACCTCGTTTCGTGCATTTTTTTCTTACTTTACCTGCGTTTTTTTCAGAAATGTCTGCTATTTTTCCGTGTATATTTGCCTTGGAAGGCACTGCAGCACCCTCAGCCTCTCCCTTGGATCCGCCCTTGCTTTGCTTATTGCCAGTTGATCCAATGAACAACTTTTTCCTATACCATTTTTGGGGGAAAGGTTTTGTTTGGCATTTGGAAATTATTGAACTGCATCCGACCCAATCACCATGTACGTGTGTGCACCACTTGGCGGATTTTCATTCACACAAGCTACGATGTGTTGCCATGCACAATTGTCTGCACGTTCAGGAAAGGGACCTTAAACTTTTCATGTTCCCTACAAAGTGACCACACTTTAACTCGAAAGCTGGCACACCCCGAAAAGTAAAGAGCAGCTCTGAGTGCAATACGTATTTCACACGTAATAAATAAACCGTGCTGTGTCGTACCAAACAGCGCAAATTGATTTCACACGTAATAAATAAAGCATGTTGCACCGAACTTGGCCGTGATTTTGCGCTCCAGCCGGGCGTGGCCGGTTCGGTACTGAATGGAGTAGTTCGCTTTAATTATTAGGCTACAATTTTGGTAAATAGCGTACCATGTTTAATTAATTTCTGTTACCAAGTAAAACAATGAGCCTTTCGGCCTGTCGTGTTATTAGGCTATGTTTTTTAAAATTCAGAAAACTAGACAAAGCCAAAATTTGCTCACTTTCACACACTAGCAAGACATTGTATAATGTATGTCTAGCATGTGAAAGTGAGGGAACTTTGACTTTGTCAAGTTTTCCAAATATTGTAATGTTGTCAGCTAATATGACATTTACCCAATCGTAATGTTGGGGATAGGGTCGGTAAACGAAAACAATTCAGATGTTGTGTCGGTTTTTTTGTACGGTTTTCAAAATATCATAGATTGGTTGTTGGCTTGAATTTTGAAATAGTTCTAATTTTCTGTAGGTAAGGTCCTACAATCGTTCAATTTATGTATTTTTTTTATTTTTACACTAGCCTATACTTTCCAAGTATTGGCATTTGAGATGGTTACTTGCCTGCTCTTTCGAAACCGAAGCTTTGTGGAAATAAGATGTGGTAATGACATTTAAACGCGTCTGTCCAAATGATGCCATGTACCAGGCCAGTCGAATATGAACATGTGTGAAGTGTTATGTTATCTCACACTTAATGGCACTTCATTTCTGCTCTGCTATTCAATCAGAACAATGAACGGATTTGACAGTGATAGCAGTGGAAAATGATGAGACATCCAGGCCCATTGTCAGTGATGCTGCCAAAATGAAAAAGAAAAAACATTGAGGAGTTGGAATCTAGTTTTACTAATATTAGGCAAAAAGAAAAGAAAACCTTTAAAACCCTCTGGGGTAGGGGGTTTTGAGCCAGAATCAAAGCCGCAGTTCTGTAGTCATGTGGAACCAAAACCGATCCATATATTTGAACATGGGAATTGTCATGGGTAATTCTTCTGGTCTACCAGGTTTTGCTTTGAAACCGTTAATGCTGGCTAATGACAACTTGTGTGGGAATTTATTCCAGAGAGTACAAAAGGGAAGGTAAACGAAAGGTAAGCCTATCAGCAGGGGCTGCAGCGCTAAGATAATGAATGGTTTTTAAATTACATGGTGATCGTGCAAAAGTTGAACATTTGATAAGTCAATCATTAGATCCAAGTTTTTAGTTGTGACAGTTCTCTGAACGATTATTAAGATATGTTTCGAGGCGTTCATGTGAATGGAGCAAAGAGCTGATGTGGTCGTCAGCTCCATGAAATGTTTGATGAAAATGCTGATGCGTGATCGGAATTTTTTTTATTTTTAGACAATGTCATAAAAAACGTTTCACGCGTTGAGAAAACACCCATGAATGCTTCAGGCCCTAGTGGGGGGGGGGGGTGGAATTCACAAGTCGGGACCCAAACAAGACAAAATTCACTACATATTAAGTTTGGTTTGGAGTCACTTTGGTCCTAAATTTGTTTACTTGTTAAGAAGAGCCCCAACATTTTGTCCCTGCACCCCTCCTTCGAAAAAGCTAACTGCGGCACTGTCGGCAACCAATCCAGTATCTGTTGCACTTTAAGCAGTGGCATGTAGAAAAATACAGCAGAGCAGAATACTTTATGCTTACAACCTTTATGCTTTATTCTCACTGCAACCTACAGCTTACAGCGCCCACGAGGCTATGGTGGCAAAAACACGCAACAGTGACACTACCAGAAAATCTGGTGTGCACACAAAAACAGAAAAGAAAAATTGTTGCTTCCAAAACATATGGGATAAAACGAAAAACAGATTTAAATGTAGTTAACTAATATAAGAATAAACTAACCACAGATTAAATCGTAATGAACTAATATAAGAATAAACTAACAGATTAACATTATTACAACATCCTCCCTCAATGTTAATCTGAATTAAGAGAATGTCATTACACAATTCCCATAAGGACTGCAAATTTCTGCACTTTGGTTCCATCTAACAGTTTTGTCAAAGTGTCTGCCAACATCTGGTCACTGGAGCAATACTTCACATGCATTGCACCGGATTCGATCAGATCTCGGATAAACACATAGCGTATATCGATGTGTTTGGTACGCTGATTCGTTCTTTCGGTTTTTAGCATCTGGATGCAACTTTGGTTGTCCTCAAAAGTTATAGTAGGAGCCGACAGTGTTAGTTGCATGTCTGCGATCAATCGTTCTAGCCAAATTGCATCTTGAAAAGCACAAGTTACCGCCATGAGTTCAGCTTCTGTTGTCGAGAGAGCTACAGTGCATTGCTTCATACTGCACCAACTGACTGTGCTCCCTGAGTGCTGAAACACGTATCCAGTTTTTGATTTCCAGTCGGAGTGATCCGCGCCCCAGTCGGCATCAGCATAACCAACAATAGCAAGTCCCATTTTGTTATTAGACTGAAGCACTAACTTCTTGTCGCGTGTGGCCTTGAGGTATCGAAATAGGCTACACGTTGCACATCAATCCAGTCCTGCACAAGTGGGTTGCTTACTTTTCGGGATAGAATAGATGTGCTGATAGCGATGTCAGGCCGTGCGTTAACCGAAAGATACATCAGTGAGCCAATCGCACTTCTGTGTCGTTCAACATCGCTAAAAGGTTCTCCGTCCTCCCCCATGCGTTGATATCCGGTTTTAATGGGGACGATTGAAGTTTTGGCCTGAGATAGTCTCATTTCATCGAGTTTACTGTCAATGTAACCTGGTAGGGATATACAAAAGTAACCATCTTCATCTCTGCTAAATTTCATTCCTGTCTCCCAGTCCTGTGTCATCTTAAATTCTTTGTTCATGGCTTTTTCGAATTGCCGTATCAGGTATCAGGTTGATTGGTGGGGTACATATTTGTTGGGTTCGAAAGTGTTTGGCATTCGGCTCATTTAAGGGTTGTTAGGGTAAAAAGATGTGTGTTCGGTAAGCCGTAGTCATAGGCTGTATTGATGCTAGCTATGACTACCAAACGCTTAATGCTTTCTTTGATTCTGATGACAGAAACAGAATTAAACACACTATTTACCAGTACGCTGTATTGTGTCCAGTAGTATACTTTTACAAGACGGTATTCTTGCATATCGTATGTTTGACCATGTGATTTCCTGGGAAAGTCCACACCGAGACCATATAACTAACAAAGGAGGAAATTGAGTAACAAATACTGTTTAAAAACAGTGACTGCAAGATTTGAATGGTTGGTAAATTTGCTTTGCTGGGTCCTTCGGATCAGGTTGTTTCAAAGTTTGTGACAGTCAGATATTTGACCATGGCAGTAATTTCGATGAAAGCTTAAAGACAAACAATATCCAATACAGTAAACAAACTTTATCTAGTGACTAGTGCATAACTGTTTGTTTGTCAAAAATGTTGTTAAAATGTTTAATGTTGTAAGAACTTTGAATAAGCGTTACACCCCATTATTGCCATCAAAGTAAAATATGGTGTCTAGTCCATTTATGGCATGCTGAAACAAATATGTTTACTGACACGGTCTTTTTTTCCCCCAGTTGTTTGCAGATGCTTTGGCAACTGCTGTTGATGTGCGATGTATTTCTTTGTTGATCCAAATTTTTGTTTTGCATTTAGAAGTTCATTCTTAATCTGCTTGTTTGGTTATCTTGACCTGTTAATGTTTATTTTAAGGGTCTGTTACTGAGGCCATGGGTGGTGTTATAAGTGGTCATGACTGAGGCGTAGTGGCAATGGCTTGTCTGGCATCAACACAAGTCCCATCTGTGGACGACTCCAGAATACAAATCTTGACTTTACTACTCGACTTATCATGTTATCCCGCAAAAAAGACTCAAAAGGCATTAATGAAGGGGTCGTGGGAAAGTATGTTAAGAAAGACACGCCGCCGGACCTTCCAAGCAGTAAGTGATTATTTTACAAGTACGTTATCAGAACCGCTTTGTGTTCTTTAGGCCGTGGAAAAAAATGGTTTAGGTCTCGGGCATTTTTTTTACAAGTTCAAAATGTCACCCGGTGACCAGGCTTTTACTTTTTTTTTTTATTTCTGTTCAAAAGTAATTAACTTAAAATCTTAATGTTTTCTTTCTGTCCAGATTGTGGTAGTAAGTTTCTAAACTATTTCAAACTACAATTAACTGATGCTTGCTGGATAACTTTGTGCGACTGACCTCGTCTCTCTTACACATTTTTTCTTAAGTAAACTTTTGCATGTCACTTCTTTATATTTATTTCAAATAACAGAGAGGGCCTGAGAACTGACAATTTTTTTTCTCAGCTTTTTTTTGTAAGTTCAAAAGTCAACGGAAATAGGTTTGCATCCGCATTTATTTACCACTTTTCCAGCTGATTTGGCTTTCCATTCTGTTTAATCCACAGAATTCATTACAATACTAAATTAGGAAACTGATAACTTATTCAGAGTTAACTCTTCCTTAAGCCGTATAAAAATTGTTTGTTTCAGTTAACAATATGTGGTCCAATCCGGTGAGGAAGGGTGCAGCATTTGAACGGCGCAGTCCGACAGTCTCTTTTCATCCTGGCGCTGACCCTCCCCCTGCAAGTATTGCTCAAAAATATGCACATGCGAAGGCTTCACAACAGAGCACACCTACATCCTGGCCATTAGCAACAGAGAGCAGTCCTTACCGACGAACATCACACCCAAACATAGATCATCAACAGCGGTAGGGTATTTATTCTGATGGGTAATTCACTATTTACTATGAAATTGTGACCTTTTTTTTTAATAAGCCAGAAAGAGAAATTACATGATGACCCAACAGTATAATTTGTATATGTTATGGTAAACAACCGTCTGCCCCTAACAGATGAAATACTTAGAAAAACTATTTAAGGCAAAAACTAAAATGTGCAGCAATCGCCTACAGGCGTAAATGTAGGATTTTGTCCAACAAAAACTAATCTAAGACTATGGTAAAAATAAAATATGCCTGGTGAAATCACTTTTGGAAGTGGAGTAGGCCGAGAACCAAACTTTATTCTTTTTCTTGTGTCTTTTAAAGAAAAAAAACATTCTTGTACCATTGTATTTCAAGACTGTCAATGATAAAATGATTACTGAATCAGACTTAGGCCATGCAAAAAAAAATGTTTGGTTTACGGGCAAGGTTGAAAATTTAAGCACCAGGCAACCAGGCATTTTATTTTATTTTTTATTTTATTTAACTGACTACATTTCTTGTCATGTATCAAGCTCAAAGCTAAAAGAGTATGCAGTCAGCCTAAAAAAGTGTAATATTCTGCTAATATGTTATTTATGTTGTATAGTATTAAGATTATTTTAGTTTTTGCCAAATAACTTCTTAGTGGCTTGAGTTAGTGGCTTGAAATTAACACTATTAGAAAGCTCGTTTCAAGCCGGTTAAAATGGTATGTTGGAATATCCAAAACGGTCAAAATTTGGCGAAAATATGAATTTTAGTGGGTGGACCAAGATTGCGAAAAAGAAATTTGACTCGCGATAATTTAAGGCACCCGCACGCTCCTGTAAACCAAACAATTAACTTTGCTTGGCCTTATCGGTATTTGTTTTTGTAAGCCACAAATCCTTAAGCTGGAGTAGAATGAGAAATGCATGTTCTCATTCGTAGCATTCTTCCTCACTGTGGGACTTTTTGGGATTCTTCCCTGCCCTGCGGCGCTTTTAACCTGTTGTTTTGCGTCATTTCCGTTTGGAAATGCATGCAAATTTACGTCACTTCCGCCCCTTCTTCCCCTCTATTCAGCCCTCTCTACTAACCTCCACTCTTTTCTTGCCGCTCGCGTGAACGGTTGCCGTTGGCGTGAACGGTTGTGTGATCGACGACGTCATTGTTATTGAGATGGAAAATGACGAACAACGACAACTTCAGATGGAACGAAATAGTGGCAACTACAAGCGAGGATGGATGCTGCATTTCGTGGATGGTTTCGTAAATAGGCGGGAAAGCAACGCCCATTGGGAAGCGAATGGCCGCCGACAATGTTGAAGACGAGCGAGATAAAATGGCGGCTCGTGTAGACAGCGTCGGCCGATGTGGTGAGTACGATATAGTTGCTCGAATAAACGTTTGCTGTGTGTGATTATTTGTGTGGCCAGGGGGCGTACGGATGGTGATAAGCCTACTAGTGACGAAACACGTTGGTAGAGAGCGAAAATTCCACGAACTCGGTCGTGAGGCGAAATCACGTGCAAATAATAATAATAATAAATACCACTTGGTGAAATAGCGAGGCGGGCACTAGAAGTCGGCTGAGGACCGTGCAGGGTAATAGGCTTATGGAGTAGCGGTTGCGCTAGACTCGTTGGGAATCTGGCTGTAGACGATGTCGGAGGTTCGACAGGCCGAGTGGAACGTATGTTAGCCGGTCGGCTGTTAAGCGCATCGGAGTGAGCCTTGAACGCGAGTCCTTGTGATGCTGACTTAGGCGTAGGCGACAGTGAAATGCGTTGCACGTGATTGTGAGAACGAATTCAGTCTTGCAGACGAGGGGCTGGACGGAGGTCTGAGCCGTGAATGCCGTCCGAGGGACGAAGTATGAAGTAGGCCTAACGAGCTAGGTGTGTCGTATGCAGAGTGATACGTTGGGAAAAATAGTAATTTTGGGGTTATGAGCCCCATCAATCGGTTGGGCAAACTCGGCGGCACGGATTGGGTGAAATTCGTGGTCGGAAACTGGGCCATGGCGGAATTTGTAATTTGTGGATGACAATGCTAACACTAAAAATGTGGATTGGCAGCTGTGGGTGATAGTCGAGTGGCCGGAAAGTCGGCAGTGTGATCAGGAGAGAAATGACGGCCCGGAATTAGGGCACTTGGTGTGACCGTGAGTCCGATTGGTTGGAAAATTTTATTTGTTTTTGTACGTGGGCCGGTGGCATTGGACATCCAGTGTTAACATTTGGCCCGGATTAAATTTATTTTTTTTTTGTTTTATTGGATCGCCGGAAGGGTGGTGAACGCAGGCTGGGGGTTAATTAATTTATGATCGTTTCTGTAATCAAGGCAAATGACTGGCAGGATTATTTCACCTCGGACGCCGGATTTATAAATATACGCTGTACATCTGATGGGAGAATGGCAGATGCGACATTGCGAGATGTGTATATAGATATGCATATAATTTTTTTTTTGGAGGGGGGGGGGGTTGCTGCCGTTAGTATGTAATTTACATGTCTGTGCTGTGGACCGGTTCGATATTGCTTCACCGAAGCTAGCAGGTGCAGGTGTTTCTGAGGTCGTCGTGGCTGCAACAAGGTGGGGGAGGCAGGCCGTACTGTGCATGAATGAAACAGAAGTGTCAACGCAGTTATACGCTGGGTAGCATCTTGGACACAGGCCAACCTGGTAGGGTGGTTCCAGGGGACAGAATTGGTTGAACAGCTTGAAGCGTAGTCTGCTTTGGTGGTGGCAAATGCTGGGTAATGCGGTGGCTTAGAGTGAGTGGCACACTTGGGCTCTGGCAGTGCTGTGGTCCACCACTGCATCTAATTTCGGGGAGTTGCTTCGCTTGGAGGCCGAGGAAGACAGCCTTGCAAGTCGATGTGCGGGAATTGTTAACAATACTGGATGCGGTATGGTTCCAAGTGCGTCTGCTGGGTGCGCGGGCAGGTGGGTTCAAATTGTATGGCGTCTGGGGTGTACATCAATGAGCGGAAGGCGGAATGAGTTCCGCGGATTCGGTATGCTGATTCTGGTACTGACAGACGCATATGGGATGTATTCTGGGGACAGTGTGCAGTCCTGGCGTCAGCAGGGCGACTGGTTACCTCGCCAGTGCAGAGACGAGTTCAGCTTTCGAATCTATGACTAGCATCGGGGTTGGTCAGGGGCGTCTACGCCCGGGCAGGGGTGCTCACTAGGGCTTGTTTGTCTCCAGGGCAATGGCACAGCTGCAACAGTTCAGGTCGTGGGGCAGGTGACCCGGTGTAGGGGTGGTGGGTGCCTTCACGGTGTCATGGATCGGGAGGTGCTCGTAGCTGGTTCCCACAGGTCCTCTCCTGGACGAGTATGTACGCAAGTCTTTGGACGATGCAGTCTGATGGGCAGTGATCATGACACCGGCGTGGGAGGTTCAGGCTGATGCAAACGATGCCTGGAGCTGGACAGGTGGGGTTGCCCAACCGAGAGGGTCTCCTGGTGGACCCTTGTGCGAACACGACGGCCACAGGCTTCTGGGGCCCGTGCGTCGGTGCAGTAGGCGTCGACGGACCTGTGCACGCCGACTTCAAAGTTTCGTTGGGTAAGATTCTGTATCGTAAAACTTGCACGTTTTTGATTTTTGAATCTGTCCCAAAGAATAACACAGTGAGGAAGGATGCTACGAATGAGAATTGAAGACTCTACCAGTACTTGTTCTCGCAGGAGAATCTTAAGTTCTCAGAGTAGAATCCGACGAAACTGTGTTACGTTGAGTACCGTCCCGCCTCCCTGCTACGGACTCTTACCGCGCTTGTTGCGGGCGAAAAGAGTGGAGGTCAGTAGAGAGGGCAGAACGGAGTGGAAGTAGGGGCGGAAGTGACATAAATTTGCATGCATTTCCAAGCGAAAATGACGCAAAACAACAGGTTACAAAGCGCCGCAGGGCAGGGAAGGATCCCAAAGAGTAACACAGTTTCATCAGATTCTACTCTGAGAACTTAGATTCTCCTGCGAGAACTAGTTCTCTGGTAGAGTCTTCAATTTTGTATATCAATTCTCTAAATTGAGTTTGATCAATACTGGGTGGCTCTCATTTTAGGCTAGGACCAGTGAGTTTTGTGCCGGCAATTGGTGAAGAGGTTTTTTGCATGTTATCACCGAATCCCTCCGGTGCATGTGAACAACCTGGTTCTCGGTCTCAGCATGGATACCCCGTTACTCAGACTTACGTGAATCGTTATGCTACCCAAGATCTTTGCTTAGAAGAACCCGACAGTTATGCTGCAGGCGATGGCTACAGAGCAGGTTAGAAATATTTACAGGATATCATGTAAATTGGGTCCTCAGTACTCAAATTGATTAAGTGTTTTCTGAAACGTAGATTATTACCCTAATGAAAACCAGTACAACCAAGAATTATTGGATGTGCACCATGACCCACTGTATCAGTATGATGAGAACTACCAGATACAACTATATCATCAGCAAATTCGAAATCAGTATATCCAGCAGCAGCAGCAGCGACAGCAACAGCAGCTAGCTGTTCCTCCGGCTCCAATGTTCACAGTAACATCTACAACGGTAGCTCCAAGTAAGTTTTTCTTTCTTTAACTCTGTTGTATGCAGTTTTCCATAATTGAATTGAGATTGTAGCATTAAAAACATCGTTAATTTTCGTACTGTGAAACGCCGTAATGTTAACAAAACTCGGAAAAAAATCCGGAAAAAATTACCGCACACTTTCACAATCAAGACAACAGTTTTGTCCAGCGAATTTTCGACAGCTTGAGCTGCTATCTTCTTCGGGCCTCAAGGATATAGCTCGGACTTTTTACATTTTCCACTCCAGTTCGACGAACTATCGCATTTGAATTTAGCTGGCAACGTTGCCTCCTGTATTAGTGTTGCTGGCCTAGGTCGTTCATTCCTATTCTCCACTGAGAATGAAGTCCACCTCAGCTGTCTTGAATCTATTAGCAGTTCAAGAGCATGAGAAGAAAAATGTGCAATTAGGCCACCTCAAAAAAAAGAAAGTTGGTTCTCGTGCATTTTTCTCATGAAATCCTGCGGGTGGGCGGAATTTTATTTTTCGCCCCTATGTTTCCGTACATTTTAGGAAAATTTTTTTGAAAACACTTATATCACCTCCAAGAATGTTTCGACAACAGTTCACCTAAATTTTCGAGGAAGAAAACACCGTTCCTCCTCTTCAGTAGACCACACCACAGCAGAGAACGTTCGTGTTTTCTTCCTCAAAAATGTAAGTGAACTGTTGTTGAATCGTTCTTGGAGGTGATATAAGTGTTTTCAAATCATTTAATTTGTCTGAATATTATCACTGTCTACGCCGTTTACCGGTTTTTGCATTTAAATGTTTTTTATTTTGGGTAAAATGAAGAACAGTGCCTCGTAATTCTGCATACCATGTGTTCATAAAAGTATTTAACAACAAGAATGGTAATTTTATATTTTCATTTTTCACCTAGCACCGTTTTTGATCTTCAACTACTATTTTTACCGTGTCGTTTCTTTTTATTTCCCGTCAAAAAATCGGTGCGGGAGGGCCTCAGAACCAACTTTTCTTTTTTTAATGGCCTTAATGAACATTCAAGGCCCTTCATCTCCTAGAGTGAAGCATTTAGTGAACAACAATCTGGCAGGTCGACTTAATGTGTCAGTGGAGAATAAGAACGAACGATCTAGGCCCGCAACACAAATACAGGAGGCAACATTGCCAGCCAAATTCCAATGGCGATAGTTCGTCGAACTGGAGTGGAAAATGTAAAAAGTCAGAGCTATATCCTTCAGCCCCGAAGAAGATAGCAGCTCAAGCTGTCAAAAATTTGCTGGTCAAAGCTGTTGTCTTGATTGTGAAAGTGTGCGGTAATTTTTTCCGGAATTGTATCCGAGTTTTGTTGAGATTGTAGCTGAAATAAGACTTAGTCATAGTCAGAATCTAGGTAATTAAAATGTGTACAAAACTTTAAGTCAAGTCTGAACGTACTTACGCTGGGTGCACACATGTATAGGTAAATACATTCTGAACAAACATGTATGACTTGTTTGGTTGATTTGTTGCCAGTCGCAAAATGAGGAGGGCCAGACTTTTGAAATCATGTTGGTGTTTGTCTTGCCTTGAAGTCAAGCCCACTTTCTCCACTTCCTGACGACAACAAAACCGGATTTTTCGCTCACTCAAGTTGATGTTTCAGCTCCTCACATCGGCCGCCTCCTCGCCATCGGCTGTCCTTATGGTTCCTGACCACCATCCCGACCACATCAACACTGCCCTTGGTTTACCGCCGCTGGCAGCATTCACCGTCCTCCACCAGGACGACCATGGCCTTCAGCACCTGTCGACTACAAGCCTCCGAAAAGACCGCAGTCCTCTCCACCGTTCGCAGTTTTCATCTTTTCCAACCTACTTGACACCCGCAGTCGTCAACACTCCAAGCCGCCACACTTCACCTGAAACCGGCCACTCTGCGTCTCAACACTAGCTGCTTCGAAGTCTGTCTCTAAGCTCCACAGCCGTGGAGAACAGTTCACCAGCCCTCTTACAGGACACTGTCACAGTCAACCGCACAGCCATCCTCACCTTGACTGGCCACTTCGCCCTCGGCAACTCAAGCCTAACAATCACTCGAGCCGACTTCGCCACCTTGTCAACACTCCAACTCTCAATGAACCCGACCGTCTTCAGTTCATGGCTGTCGTCCTAGAGAAAATCTTCCCTTCAATCCACCTTCTTTGCGGAGACAAGTCGTCAAAACCTGGGTCATCAAGGTCATTTTGGCTAACGACACCCTTCCTTACACTCCCGTCATCACTTCTCACCGTACGACCATCATCCCTAACCCCCGGAAGCAGAACCACAACTCCCATCTCCTGACGTCTTGTCTCTACGCTTCCAACAATGACATCACCAGTGGCGACCCTTAACCCTCCCACGGCAATCTTTTTTAGGAGAGCGCACACCAACCTAGCTATGCCACTGAATGCAATAAGCCACCACCAACCCCCCCTCCCTCCACCCGTTGATAGGGCCAGTGCTTGATCGTATCTGTGCGCAGGACCGGGTGGCCGATCAGCGTTAGTGGAGGATGTATGTGATAAGATAACGGCGAAGGTTTCAAAATCAATGGATGATGATTAACTTCAACGAATCCGGAAGCTCACTAACGTAACATCTCAAAGATTCGAAAAACGTGTAGTGGGGCCAACTGCCAGTTACGTTGACAGTGGCTCCGTCTCTTCTCCTTCTTTAGGTGGTGGTGGAGGGAGGTAGGCTTTCCACATGTAAGAGAAACCAGAGGTGAGCTCTGGTGTGGTAATATTGGCTATTCCTTTATGTGCGGGTTCTTGGATATTCATGAGTTTGATATTCATGAGTCTTGGATATTCATGGGGTACTCGCGTTCCCCCAAACTTGCAGACATAGTTCTCCAGTTCCTGAATGAGCACGTGACGAACACTCACCCAGAACTCAAGCTATGGAGACGCTACGTTGATGACACCTTCACCGTGAATCAAGCCCATGCGGTTGCCAGCGTGCTTCGGACTCTCAATACCTGGGACCCTAGCATCCAATGTACTCTTGAACCAGATGTGAACTCTAGAATTGCTTTCCTCGATGTCATGGTCACGAGGAAAGGTAAGAATCTCGAGTGGGAACCCTACCAGAAACCTACACAAACTGGAAGAGGAATTCCCTATCCCTCCGGCCATCCTAAAAACCAACTAAAATCCATCGCAATGAATGAAATGAGGAGGGTCAAATCCGATCCAAAAAGAGAGAGACCGCAGAGATCCACTTCAGCTAGTCAAAACCAAATTTCTACAACTAGGATATCCCGCCCGCATCCTCAACCAGGCAATTGAACACGCAAGAAAATGAAAATTCCATCCAAAATCACAAAACGAAAAGAAACAAGACCAACAAAATCCAGTTGAAGTGGTGACATACTGTGCAGGAAAAACAGAAAAGGTCCAAAAGACGCTCACCGAGATGGGTATTCGGTGCTTTATTCGTAACCAACCGAACCTAAAGACCCTGCTCATGAAAAAGAAACGAGCCCCCCAAGCCCGGCCACCTCCAACACACAAGAAGAACGATAAACCAGCAAATGAAAAGGACCCCCAAACCAGACCCAGCCAACCCACCCACAGATACCAAACCCGTTCTACACAGAAGCCAACACCGCAACCACAACAAAACCCGCATGACTCCTTCCCCCTTCAGACTGCAATAAAACCGACTCAACCAGTAATACACCTCCCACAAATGCCAGCAGCTGTCTACGCTGTCCCCTGCGCAGAATGGAACAGTATCTACGTAGGGGAAACCAAGAGACGGATTAGCAAACGGGTTGAAGAGCACATGACGGACGTCAGGAATAATAAAGTCAAAGAAAATGGAATTGCGGCCCACCATCACCGCCTCCATCATGAAATAGCCTGGGAACAAACCAAAATGATACTCAAATCAAACACAAACTTCGAGCCACACCTACGAGCCCTCGAATGCCTTGCTATTCAGTTTCTCAGAAACAATCATGTGAAACTCATGAATATCCAAGAACCCGCACATAAAGAATAGCCAATATTACCACACCAGAGCTCAACTCTGGTTTCTCTTACATGTGGAAAGCCTACCTCCCTCCACCACCACCTAAAGAAGGAGAAGGGAGGGAGCCACTGTCAACGTAACTGGCAGTTGGCCCCACTACACGTTTTTCGAATCTTTGAGATGTTACGTTAGTGTGCTAAGCAACCAGTGCTTGATGAAGATGATTCGTTAGAATCCGGAAGCAGTCAGTGGATGCATCGAGTGGAAGTGGCTGGTGAATGAGGTATATAATTCTTTGCCTAACTTATACTTTCCAAAAGTGGTGATGCCAGAACCTCGTAAGGGTGAACCTCCGGCGCATTTGTGTGCTATCTCGGATGTGATCGCGAGAGTCCCTCATAACCTTACAACAGTCGTAATTGATGTTTACACAACTCGCCTTGTGATGGGTGCGGGGGAGAAAGGGGGCGGGTGGCTCTAGGGATAAGAGCAAGGTCATCTATTAGTACGTCACTTCCGCCACCGGATCCCAGTAAAGAGTCATTTTTGTTTACCGTGACGAACGCGGATGCGCATAGACTTAAATGGTATCTTACCTTCGAGGATACCGAGTATGTGACTCCTGAATGCCGTATGGATATGAACTCGTTTCTTACCCGGCCACAAATGATGAGGATACCATTGCAGCAATTCGAGATGCAGAAGATGAAAAACTAATTCGAGCAAGCTTGAGGGCAGATTTAGTGTAGTCTACAGCTACGGCTAAACTAAGGAAATTTCTAGCAGCCCCACCAGAGGAGAGGGACCTGCCTGATATAGTGAGTGCCCATTAAATTGTTGAGGAAAGTCGAATTTCATACGGAAGCCAATAAAATCGTAATTTCGGTCATTTTCAAAAAGAAGTTACTCCCTAGTCTTGCAAATTATCGACAAAACTTCGCCTGTCTTCTTCAGGTTCCCTTAGGACTAATTCAAACTCTGGTTACATCTTCTACTTTGACTTCGACGTTTTTCAACCTTCGAATTGGTGCGCTTCCAGAACCTCTGGTTTTTACAAGTCAGGTTCACTTCGGACGTTGTAAACACACTTAGTCCTCCAATTCGTGCCGTGCACGGCCCTTCATGTCTTCACGGTGCTAATGAATTCCATCTTGGAACTGCTCCACCGACAGCGAAGAAGCGCACTCGCATACCTGGACTAGTTGGTGTGACATTAGGATTCATAGCAACTGAATCGGCAGGTCTTGTTTGCACCAATTCAGAAATTGCCAAATTAACATCCGACTCCGGTCCAGTGTTTCAATTTCTTGGGAGCATCTTTCAACCTCCGTGTGTTCAAGGTATGCCCCTCCAGGCGCGCATGGATCACCTGAGGGAATCAATCGGAGACCTGCTCACCTGTTCTGAGACATAGGCCCATATGCTCTCTAGTGACAGGACGGAGGCTGTGGTTGTCGATGGTGACGTCCTGCTGACTTGACTGTTGGTTGAGGGACTTTTTGCATTCTTGTGCGCAAATCGTGCCTCTGTGAGTGTAGCGGGCAAGGCCCTCCGTTGGTTTCGGAAGGAGTTCTGGAGACCAAGGGTATCATGGGAAGACATCGTACCCCTTACATGTATCCTGGAAGAGGACCTTCTGTGGTCGGCAGAGACACGCAACACACAGGCAGGCATGCCGGTCCGCAGCCCCCCACCGGTACGCCTGTTTTTCACGGACACATCGTCGGTGTGGTGGGGTGTTCATCTGGGCGACCTTTATGGTGCGGGCATGTGGTCACAGGCGAATCGGTGTTTCACATCAATGTGTTAAGTGTTGCGGACAACTTCGGTAGTGATCCTATCGTGGCCCCATCTGCTCAGAAGTGCGACGGTGTTGTCAGACAACACGTCCGCAGTGTTTTATATTCGGAGGGGTGGAGGCTTCCACTCGATCTTCCTCTACCGAGAAGTGTCATCACTGTTTAACCGTGTCTGGGGCTTCGGATAACGCTTCAACGGAAGCACATAACTGGACGCCTGAACGTACTTGCAGATGAACAGTCGCGAGGAAAACAGGTCCCAACGATGGAGTGGCGGTTAGCACCGGAGGTGCGCAGGGACCTGTTCAGGCGCGGATGGGAGAGGGGAGGGCTTGTTTGCGACCAGGAGGAACAGATAGCTGTCGGTGTTCGTATCACCGTTCCCAGATACGCCGCATGGGCGATAGACAGCCTCAGCATGTCCTGGGAAGGCCTCGAGCGCATCTTTTTCCCCCTTTCTGCCTACTCCCGGCATCGCTGAACAAGATACAGAACTCTGGGGGAACTTCATCTTGATCGCACCGTATTGGGAGTCAGCTCCATGGTTTGTGAACCTCAGAATGTTTGCGTGAGAGGGAACCAATCATGATACCCCTGATACCAAATCTCCTCTCACAACACGGAGGGCGAACTCTCTACCCCAGCTTGGAAGTGCTGCACTTCACGGGTGGAGACTATGAACCTAGAATTAAGAAAAGGAGGGTTCTCAGCTGAAGTGATCTTCAGAATTCTCACGTGCCACCGCGTGTCCACTATCCAAGCGTATGAGACAAAAGTGGAGATACTGGAACGAGTGGTGTATGAAACAGTGGGTAAAATAGTATGACCCATCAATGCTGGAATTGTGTGAATTCTTTGAACATCTATTACAGAAGGAGTTGTCACCAATTGCCATTAAGGGATGCTTGGCAGCAAACAATTCGGTACTGTCGTGGACAGGTAGTCTGGGCCGTGTGCAGCGGCCACGGACGAGGCATTTTTGCCCAGGTTGGGAATTCTCTCTGGTGCGCCACTGCCTGTCCGGGGCCCCATCAGTGCAGGAGTTGTGTGAATTCAACATCTGTTTCAGACGGGGTTGTCACCAGTCGCCATTAAGGGATACCGGGCGGCAATCAATTCACTAATGACGTTGGCAAGTAATCTGGGCCCTGTGTCGCACCCTGTGGTTACCCGACTGGTGCAATCCTTTAGTGTTGGACAATCCGATACCGTTACCAACAGTATCGGACAATCCGATACCAATACCGTGGGGGCAATGACACCGAAGCTCAAGTCAATTCAACATTTTAGCAATGATGACTAAAAAATTAGTAATGACAATTAAATCCAAATACGCCATCATAAAATCCATGCACTTAAATTTACAATGGCAAAATATGGTAAGCTCAATTGAAATTTTGAGGCCACCTTCTCATGAATTTGAAGTTAGTTGTTTTGTGTGAAGTATCGGCCCACAGTATTGGCTGAAATACGATCCTTCCGATCTGATGCCATCGTATCTGTCCTGATATCCAATACCAGTATCTGTATCTAACAGCCTTAATAAAATGGTGCATGCGATGGATTTTAATTGTCCTCTTCGTATTTAAAAAAAAAAAAAAAAAAAGAGTTGAAATAGGCCTATTATTGTCAAGTGTAGTGTACATGACCTTATTTGCCCTTTCGGTATCTTTATGTTAAGCAAATCTTTTTTTTTTTTTTTGAGCAGCAGGTTCACAAGAAGAACTTCCTCTTCCTCCTGGTTGGTCAGTTGACTACACTCTTCGTGGTCGCAAATACTACGTGGATCACAACACCAAGACGACACATTGGAGTCATCCACTGGAAAAAGAAGGCCTGCCTACCGGTTGGGAGAGAATAGAATCTCCTGACTTTGGCATCTATTATGTCAAGTATGTTATTCCTACCATAAAATTTTGTTCTAATTACGATATTGGGAGGTTTGTTTAGTATCACACACTTACCGTAAAACCTCTGTTATCCGAACACCCAGTTTATCCGAACTGCCCTTGGCAAAGAAAACCGGCAAACTCCAAGTAGGCCTAAGAAAATATCAATACTTGCTGAACCCAGGCAATCGTGGAATGCTAACAGCCATTGGTTGTCCTTCTACAGTATTTTTTACCAACTCCGAAATCTTTTTTAAAATATTTTTATTACCGTGAAAGTAAAGTTGTTTTATAGCCTGAAATTTTGCCAATCGTCAATAGTGCTACCGCTATCTGTCGTGAGCCACCATTGTTGTTCCTAGCCGGCCATTCACAACGAACGCGTTTATACTAGTTCCAATGGAGCGACCTTGACTCGCTTCGCGTGTCGTCACATTATGACTGGCCCCAATGCCATGTGCCACAAATGAACCAATCGGAGTTCGCGAGTCGCGATACTACAGAACTCTCCAGCGGCTTTTCAAACGGAGCAGTTAATTGCCGTATTCGTTTCGCACTTGTTAATTGGAGGAATAAGGCAGTGACTTTGATGGCAGCGGGAAAGGGGATTTCCCCGGGGTTCCCAGATTACAAACGCTACAAGATGGCGGCCGAACGATGCTTGTTTAAGGAGTTAGCCTCCGTTCGCTTAAACCAAGCGCTATTTTCATCACACAGAAGCAATTTCATGTTAGTTTTGATGACGTAAACAAAAATACTAATTAAGGTCTTGATATATATTATGATTAGGCCTACCGCAAGATTTACTGCCTGCATAGAATGAGTTGTTCAAAATCAATGTTGATCGTTTTACTTTGGTTTTAATTTACGGTACAGTACCATTTTAGTTTAATACTGTGTTTTACTATTATTAGCACAAATAGTTTATTCGCATTCAATTCCTTCGCTGTTTAGCAATCTTGAAAACGGTATGAATAAAGGTTATTTAGGTAAACAATACAGGTTTTGTCCCTAATTTCCCCCTTGCATGCAGTACGGCTGCTTTATTAACATTAATCGGATTATCCGAGTTTTCGATTATCCGAACTACCCTTGGTCCCAATTAGTTTGGATAATCGAGGTTTTACTGTACTTAGTTCCTAATGCTCCATACTTAATATTTTAAGTAAAGGCTGTGAACTGGGCATTATTTGCCAAACGCATAGTTTATCGTATCTTTTAATTTGAAAGTTAGTCTGACATTGTTAAAAACAAGTTCACTTTGCATGTCAATCAGATCCTTCATTCTGTCTTTTCACTATATCCAAATTTGGATAATTCGATACGAGATATAAACTGAATTTTTATTGCAAAAAGACGATCCCTATTCACACTCTTATTTCCAAAAATTCAGATATATTAGATTCAATATCACACAGAGACTTGCAAACGTCTATATCGTGAAAATTTTCGACGCATAAATTAAACATCTGACTTCATCAGACACTTTGCAAAGACATCTTCCTCTGTCTTCCGTGTTTAGTCTTGTAACCTAAGCTATGGCCCTAGTGGGCCTCACTCACTACCTTGATGCTATGGCTCCATATTATGTATTGTGTAATATCTTTATTAATGATAATATCATAGGCATCGATGTATGATTGATGACCAACTCCTTGACATCTCTGTGCTGAACAAGGCTGAATTGACGACAGAACTGCAGAAGCGGGGCTGTTCAGTCAAAGGAATTGAACTGGCTGCGAAACTAAAGCAGTTTATTCAACTCACCGAGACCCCTATGATTGCCAAGCAGGCTGATAATATGAATGGAGTTTATGCTGAACATACCCAAGATAGCGGCAAAAACGAGAAAATGGAACCACACCTACCTAACATCAAGACCGTTCACTCAAACGAGATTTCAAACTTGGTTAAGGTGTCCAACACTCAAACAAGTTTCGTCGTAAATGAATTTCTGTTTTATTTGTCGAACAACGTTGATCGCAGTCAACTTGAACTACTGGCTGATACGTGTGCTTCTTTTTACACTTGGGAAGCGATAATGGAAATCAAGCATATTTTAATGGATTACGTGCCCTCTCACGCTGCAGACGAGTCCTGTGACTCGGTGGATAAAAACTATAAAGAAGCGTTAAGTATCGCCACAACGCTTAAATCACTATCATCGGGTACGGTGCCTAGTTTCGTCGCACAAACACTCCATTTTCCACTGAGCCGTATGGAACTTGCCGACTTTGGGTGCCTGTCTAAAACGCTCAGATTTATGACTCTGGAACTTAGTGCGCTTCGAAGTGCAGTTGCTAAAGTCACAAATACACAAATCACTGCCGAAAGTAACGCACAGGTTGCGACAAAACAGAACCAGTTGGTGGATGGTTCCCTTAGGGATTGCACGTGCGTCCGCCATACTGGATTTGATCGCTTGCCTCAGGAACCGGAAGTACGGGCGGATACGGAAATACAGCATGCTAAGGCGACAGACGAAACCGAAACTCACACATCGCTGCGACTTAGAGATGATGTTAACCAGGGAAGAGGTAAAGGTTCGCGTGCAGTGACTGATCCGTTATTTTTAAATAAAACATTTTTAAAAGTAGTTAGAGATGATGTAGTTGAGAAGGAAAGTCTGGGAGCTACCGATGTGAAGTCTTCTTCAACTCTGAAAAATGTGATAGGGAAGATCGCGATGGATTTGAAGCGGACGACTCTGAACAGTATACAATCGTTGTATACAAATGGAGCAAATGTTGGGAAGATCGTAATTTATCACTCCAGCAACCCCCCTCCCTCGTGATGTGGGAAGGTTTGGTTATTTCCTAAATTCAGGTTAGTTACTGGTCTGTAACAGATTAGCCTGTTTTCTGTTTAGCTACTATTTCTCCTGGAACTACCATCTTCCTTGTATGTCGAATCAGCGGAAATATGGGTAGTCTACTCAGTTTAGTAGTCCGTTGTGACTGCCGGTTCATTAAAAT
Source organism: Lithobius niger (assembly GCA_023313725.1). Taxonomy (NCBI): domain Eukaryota; kingdom Metazoa; phylum Arthropoda; class Chilopoda; order Lithobiomorpha; family Lithobiidae; genus Lithobius; species Lithobius niger. The sequence continues at coordinate 21,319 of JAHWFP010130528.1, forward strand.
AAATAAAAATACCATTTATTTACTTTGTACTAATTTGACTTGGATCCCTATTTGTTAAAATGCATGCCAAGAAAAGTTATGTGGATCCTTTTCAGTTGCATCCGGCTTTTACAAGCCATGGGATGTGATTTTCTGTAAAACCCTTTGAGTTTACTAAATGTTTTTAAAGTAAATGTCGGATTCGTTTGGATAAAAATGTGTAACCTCTGTTGTTGACATGTAACCTTCCACTCGATAAAAATGCAAATATTGTTGAATGTTGTCATTTGAAAAAAAAGATCGACCTTTTTTTTCGGCCGTTTTTACGAATTACGTTTGTGACCATAGAAATGTATTTCAGCTTGGAGCCAGAAAACTGTAAGTACAAATGCGGTTGGAACCAGTCTCGAAATCTTTTAGTTTGGGCATTAAACAAAAATTTAGTTAGGTTGAAATATAAATTAGTATTTTAATAGAGGTAAAACTAATATTTTAGTGTTTCGTTAATTGACTCAGTTCACCTAACGTAATGGCAAGAGAGCTCGTGCTCGTAGCTGTTAGCTGTTAGCTAGCAGGGGTGTGCGATACTATCGAATTTCGATACTGATACCGATACTTTATTGGTAATTGGTATCGGTAGTGGTATCGAAATTCAAAACTTGGTATCGATTTTTCGGTAGTATCGAAGGTATCGAAAAAGTATCGTTGGTTAAAAAATACTGTAGTTTAAGAGAGTACCGAAGAGATTTTGGAACAGAAAATTAATTTAAACAGTTTACATCGTTGTAGATCGGTGACCGATAGGCCTAACGTTTAGAAGCCTAACTCCAAAAGCAGCAGTTTCACACGTTTTTAACAGGGGTGTGCGATACCAGGTTTTTCAATTTATCGTAATTTACCGATACCGATCGATACCAATACTTTATTAATCTAAGTATCGGTATCGCGATACTTTTTCGATACCGATACTTTCTCGCTACTGATTTTTCGATACCGATACTTTTTTCGATACTGATACCTTTTTAAAGAAAGCAGTAGGAATAGACAAATTTAAATGACTTCATCTGAAGCTTCCTTTATTCCTTCATTAATATTTCAGATGACAATAGTGTTGAGCTGACTTCTTTGTTACGTTAGAAAATGGACCTTAAAACATTGTTAATAGAACCTTAAAAGGTTTATAAAGGAGTAATAGTATTAATGAAAAAAATAATTAATTTTAATTAAAGTTTCCTACAGACAACTGTTCACTATAGAAATTTAAAAATAAACTCGGACTAGGCTACATGGAATTTACTTACATTTTTATGTATTTGACATTACAAATAAAGTAATACAGATAAAATTATGTATTATAATTATGAAACAAAGCGCCAAATTGGTTGGTTTGTTTTTTTACTTTGATAGGCTTTCTGGTTTTCTTCACTAACAGTAAATTTTTTAATATGTATTTTATAAATTCATATTAAATTGATGTATGAAAATATATATGAATTTAATATTTATAATTTAATGACACAAACATATCCACGTAAAATGGGGCCTCCTGACCGGCAACTAAAACAAGTGCAAACAAGGTCACAATTTTAATTTTCAACTGGTTAACTTCCGGTCTTGGTCACAATAAAAATGATTAAAGATAATAAAAACATCAAAATGGTGCTGCAACAACAGGAGCAGCCACTCTGAGCTCCACCATATTGAAAGAGAAGATGGTGGAACTCAGACTGGCTGCTCCTGTTGTTGTTGCAGCACCAT
>JAHWFP010130529.1:0-61909 GCA_023313725.1 Lithobius niger
TTCCGTGGTAATAATAAGAGAAAGTGAACGCAATTGGCGTCGTTTGAATTGAGCTATGTCTATGTCTGTGATTAGTTTGTGTATTATGCACGCGTTTTGTTATTTTGGATTTGTTTTGTCTGTGTTTGTGGGTTTATGTTTTTATGTTGTTTCGTGTGAGGGCTATGTGTATTTTGCATGAATATTTATAATATGTGAAGCATGCATTGTGCTATCTTGTTAAGGGGCCGTTTGTTATGTACAGTTCCAGAGAACAAGGTTTGTTTTTATTCCTTGAATAGTACAGAAGGTGAACGCAATTTATGTTTGAAATGGGCCATGTCTGTGAATGTGTGTTTTTTGCCTATCTTTTAACCCCTTTTTTTTGCCCTTTTCAGGCCTTTTTTCACCCTATTTGGCACCTTTTTTTTAGACTTTTAGCCTTCTTAATTATTCTTAGCCTCCCCTCCCCCTTTTTTCAGCCCCTTTTAGGCCTTTAGGCTCTTCTTCAGGTAACGCCGCATCAGCAAATGCCGGCATAAAAAGGGCAATTTCCGAGAAGGGCAGGGGCACTGCCCCCCCCCCCTCCCGTGCAGTACGCCAGTGCCCCGCGCCCAATTGTATCTGCTCTGATCGTTGCATCGTTGTTAAATTGTCCCTCCCATTGTCGTGGGGCAAATAACTCTGTTTTGGTTCGTGCTCCCTAAAAGCCACAAAAGAAAATTGTAATTGTGTTGTTAGCTCCTCCTTATCCTTTTTTTTCTTTTTCTCGTGCGCAAATGAAATCTCATACGCACTGCTTCCCGGCCGTGCTAATATTTGCGGTAGGAATTTAAATTTGAACTATGGAATTTCATGCAAAAAAAGCTCCATTGTCATGAAACTTGAGCCAAATCATAGCAAAATTTGGGACGAGCAATTATTAAAAACATTTTTGGAGCAATTCGGGTTTTCCGGTGGATTACTTTCTGATTTGATTGAAATTTCTTCCAGTTTGGAGAGTTTTTTTTGTGTGTGTGTGTGCGCGCGTGTGATTTCTTCCCTCAAGTTCGAGTCTAAAAATGTAGTAACGCCCCCCCCCCCCCAATCCCAAATTTCTCCGTTTAAAATATAATAAACATAGGTTTAAAATGTAATAAACTGGACTGAACGAGTGCAGTACGAATCGCTCCATAAACAGCCGCTTTTCATAGCGTGTCTGTATTGTTCCATTCTGCAGTGGAACTTGATTTAGTTCAATTAAACGGAATCGTACTTAATGGTCGCCTATCTTTTCGCAATACGTTTTACGGTGTGTTGTGACGTCAGCGTTACGTCAAGGCACTAACTCAATTTGTGGAAAAGCCAGCCGCTGCGCGTTCGGATTTTTCTCGGCCCAACCTCCAACAGCCTTCAAGGGTCAGTCCACTTGCGAGTTGTAGGGAGGACCACTCTGATAATAATTGTGGTTCCTGTCTAGGAAGCACATGGAGCTCAAAATCCATTCATAGCTCGGCTGGCTCAGTCGGCTTGGCTAGGCCGGCAAATGGAGCTCGTTGGTTCGACGGCGGGGGACTGTTCCGATTGGAATTTATACCACTATGCTGCTTCGCTAAAACTGATTTTGAGGGGCGAGGTAAATATTACACCTTATCTGGTCTGGTCGATGACGTTGCAAATACAACTTGTGGAATAAGACAAACGATGCCGTGATATTGAACTTGAGTCGATGGTTGTCGTTTTTTTAGGGGTCAAACTTTACTTGAACTACAGCTGTTTTCTCTGAATTTACGATTTGTTTTTGTAAGTGGTTGGTTGACTTCGTGGGGTTGTAGCCTACTTATACGTTATTGTAAAAGTGTTATGTGGCTAATAGTCGTCGTTAATGGGAATTAATTGATGGGATCACACCACGTAAATGTGACGCCGGTGTATTGTTGGTGATGATATCAAGTCAGACAGTGATACCGGAGCAGAGGCCAAATGCGATCATTTTACATGTTTGTTAAAACATAGTTAAAGAAATAAGAGCATGTCACTGTGACTCACTTACGGCCTAGTGACTAGACAGATAGTGTAGGTATCATGTGAAATGTGATCTGTACACTGAAAAAAGATTGACGTGGTTCGATGGGGGAAGATCCACAGTTTGCTTTCAGTTTCATCTCGCGTGAATCCAACTAGGGCAAGAGGTGGGGGGGGGGGGATTATATCTGTAGTTATTGTTGCAACAAAAAAAATTATATAGACATGGGTTGTGACCCCTTCCACCTACCTGTAGCGGTGTAAAATAATGAAGGTTTTTGTTTTAAACGATTCTTAAATTTTTGGGATTTTTGTTTTCCTTTCCTTGGTGACCAACTAACTGATGACGAGTTTCTCCGCATTCTCTTGCGACTGTGACCTAAATGCGAAGGAGAAACTAATAATTACTCTAGATATTTCGTGGACCAAACACAACAGGAGATGCCAACCTTTACAAAATTGCTTAAAACTGTCAGCATTCCAAAACAAAAAGATTACTTAAAAATTTCAGGTCCGTACACTGTAAAAACCGCAGTTTTGTCAAAAGTGTACAACTGTGGGCAGGTGGCACCTTGTAAGTTGACACACCAACATACAGCAACAAAGAAGATAGTTGGAATTTCACTATTCACAGCTGACTGTATTCAAGAATCGACCCATATAGAGAGAATGGACCTCTTCAATTTTTTCGCGTGATTAGGGTACCTTAAAGGTACATGCATCCCTGTTGGCTTTCCTGTATGACTCAGTTTTGCGACATTTGTTCAAATGTATGTAAATGTTGCCAAAACAGTCCTGTTCTTGTTTTTTTCTTTCATGCGAGATGATTTTGCGACGTTAACTCTAACCTATGTAAATGTTGCAAACGCTATTCTCAACGGGTCGCACCACATACCGGAAGGATTCATGTGCCTTTAACTTGTAATTGCGTGATCTGCCTGTTGATACTTAAATTGGAATGCCTAAAACTGCTTGTTTGCCTATTGTTGCTTCTCTCTTGCCCCCCCCCCCCCCAACAACCTACGTTCACACACACCTCCTCCTTTTGGTGGTTTGCTACAATTGTTAGCAGTGGTTCAGATGGATATTTTGTTTCGGTTGCAGTTTTGCATGTGTCCTCTGAACTTCGTATGCAAATTAGTCTTAAACAAAATCAACTTTTTCTACAAAAAGATGTACAAGGACCTGGTTTCAAAATTTGTTCAGGCCTGATGTGAAGCAGAACGAGTTTGTAGGCTTTTGAGTACATACTAAGATATTGATAGCTTATTAACAAAGGTTAATCGGACCGTTCCTACACTCTGCAGAAGATGTAATCATCACTGTATGCATCCTGTGTATTACCGCTGCACACACTCTGTACTGCCAATACAGAATTTGTTTGGGGGCTGAGCTGATAAACATTGATATGTACAGTAACTGTCGTGCCCAGTTTCTTCAAATAGTGTTTTATAAAAGTTTTTCTGAACATTTAAGTTTGGGTGTATCAACTGTTGCTTGCTACTTGAACATGGTTAGTTCTATACCACTTGCAACTGTAAAGTAAGGGAGCTTTACAAGCTAATATTGTAACGAAAATATCAGATTTGTATATCTGAGCCTACAGGCTCGGTGACAATTTAGGTTAATTCATAAGTCAATTGCTTATGTAAGTTGAAACTAGCATTTTGGCAATTTTGCTAATGGCATCTTCAAAATTAGAAGCAGAAATTACGTTTTGGGTTAGCCAAACAATGAAACACGCCATACAATTTTTCTATAGTTGCCGTTTTGCAGAGAAATTTTTCAAAGTAAACTACTCCTACAATCTACTTACCACCTTCATCAGGCGAGTGTAACATGAACTTCCTCAAAAAGGTACAAGAAACAAACGATGGCAGCACGAGCGCCACAATCCGCGCAAGAACAAGAGAGTGTATATTTCAAATTGTACGTAGTCCGTTGCTAGCTTGTTGAGCTAGCACCGTTTTTCGAATGTTAGCAGACTATTGTGAATTGTGATACAATGTATTTTTTCGTACTCCGAAGTTTGACTCTGAAGTGTTCTCTGTGGTAGAAAGTGTTATTCGGTTTCATGACGCCTGATGAAGGTAGCAGGTTATGGAAGCAGTTTATTTTGTAAATTTTCTCTATAAGACTGTAACTCCCGAAAATCCGCAACACATAACTCTGTGGTGTGTTTCAGTTGTTTGGATCAAGCATAATTACTGTTTGACATTATGTAAAAACTATAAATGAACCTTACAGCATTGAAAAAAAATGAGAAATGCAAAAGTTTAAAGGTACATTCCTTCCAACGCCATATTTCTCGATCCACCGCATCAAGTAAGTCCCCAAAGGTCTATTTGCTTACCGTTAGACAATTCCTTGCTAAAAATCCGTTTCCTTGCTGCATTCTGTTTTTATAGGATCCTTTCACGCTTACAATAACCATGACGTTTCATCTGTGTGTGCATATACTAATTTTTAATCGTGTGCTAATAATTACCATGAGATCAAAAATCTAAAAGACTAATGCGATAAAAATTAAAATTATTTATGCGTATTGATCGCCGAAGAAAAATTATGAGATACTAACCTTAAAAACTATACAGTGTGATGTTAAATACGAAAATCATTCCGGTTTGTGACGACACAATCTCTAACTTAATAACTTAATGCTGTTTCGTATACTATTCCCAAAGCCAAGTGTTCCTCGCTACTAGGAACGCAGCTACTATCTCAGTTGGCTTTGTATTCCTACGCCGAGTCTCGTGAAACTATGCGCTACTAACATGCGCGTGGCTGTTATAAGGCAGGCCGGGTGTGCCTTTAACAGTATCACTAACTCTGTCGTAAGCAGGGTCTTTGTTACTGGTCGTATAATGTGGTTAATTCGTATTCTCCGAAGAAAATGTAGGTTACTGACCAGATTATGACATACCAGTGATGGTAAAATAGAATGACGTTCACATAACCAAATTTCTTGTACAAATAGGCCTAAAACTTGAGTAGGAAAGTGTAATTAGAATGTATATCGTTGTATCGTTGAAATGACATGTCAAATCATTGCAGCGAGAAAAATCTTGGAGGCATTCATGTCAAACTCTTGCTACCAGGCAAACAATAATTATGGGTGATAACCCTTACAGAAAAATTTGGTCACAAACGGACCCAATTCAAGTCCCAAAATGGTCACAAGGGCCCAAACTGATCCCAAACTGGCCACGGCAGACCCAAGTACCTGAGGTTTTCAAATGTTTGATTCAGATTGGCCCTGGTTTGACCCCATGTTGATCCCAAATCGTGACCTACATTTGCCCATTTGCACATTTGCAAACCAGTGGCGTACGTAAATAATAACATAACCTGTTTTTAAAAATTGTGTTTATACACACACGCACATGTGGTCTACATATCCATATATTTCATACAGCTGCCGTTTATTTCAGGCCAGTTGTTAACCTTGAAAAAAATTGTTTTTTTTTAATGTTCCTAATTTTGTGTATCGTACTAACCCAAACTGAGTAACCCATTGCGATCTATTTTAGTGGCTTATTTCTTGACTGTATAGTTTTCAATTCATGAAGCTTGCAGACTCTCATTTACACCAGCTGCTATCCTTGCTCAACAGGAAAGCTGTATTGGGCTAGTGACGTACACGTTTCGCTGCACACGTGTATTGTTGCAAGGTTGCACGTCATCAGAACTTGGAAGCTGTTAAATAAGGTCGCAATAGGCCCTGCTGGGGAGGGGGGGGCGGGAATGAACACTCAAACACCTTACCTGAAATCTGAAATAGTGGGGCAGAAAATATTTGAAGGGCATCACATTACCCATTACAATCTGAAGGTACTGTAAACACAACAATTAGCCTAGAATGAAAGACTTTAGTGCATTATCTGAAAAAGTTGGTAATTAGGCTAGTAGTTGTGATGCACTGGATGTTAAATATGCTTGTCTATGCCGATCACGGGACTACAAATGCTAAGACTTGTATAGGGAAAAACGCGACGTCACAGGCTGTCGAAAAGATTTGAACACTTACATCTAAAGTCATTGGCTGTAAAATCTCTCAAGTTTTAGTATTGTGTTGACTTCACGTGCCGCTTTGAACATACAGAGTCCGTATGGATCTTTGAATGGAGAAAGATACACAGGATGACGAAGACTGGTTCTGGTTTTATTGCGTTGTCATTATTAACAGGTTCGCAACCTCGTATAGGTGCGAACCTCACTCCAACACATTAGTCGTAAACTTTTTGGTTTACAAATCAAATTACCTAAGTAACTACATGGTACTTAAGGTTCACCCAGAGCATCTGGTTCCTTTCAAATAATTACCTTTACATTTTCCCAATACGAATCTATAATTGGGATTATTTTGGACAAATCTTTTCTGCCTTGTATGATTTGAAGGCTAAAGAATCAAATTCGCCCCTTTCCCTACGAAGACTAGAGAAAGATTGCACGCATAATAATGAAAACAAGACGTTACTGCGCTGCTCAAGAAAGAACCCATGAAAGCGTTCGACTACTTAATTACAAGACAACAATGTGGTAGCCGTTCATGACTTATCCTCCTGTATTTAAGTTTACAACAGAAGTAAAAACTGGTGTGCAAACTATTAAAGTTGGGAAACAAATTGTGCTCCCACGTTTCCTCCTCGAAGGTCAATGAGGTTTTACTCTCTACGAGGAAGTACATTTGTTAAAATATGTAACAGTACTACAACCTTAATGTTTCAGATAAAAAAATTAAAATACCACTGTATCCCCCTCGTGTGGACGGAAGGTTGTATACCCCAGCTTAGCAGTAGAGCGGGGTTAGATCTCACGCCTCTTAAAAATAGAGAAAAAAATCCATAGTACGGTAATATAAAATCTTACAATTGTAGAAATTGGATTAAAAAAGTTATTGCGTTAGTCATCGATCGCGCAGTTAAAAACTATGACTAGTCTACTTAGTGCAAGTGTTACAAACTTACGAAGTATGAAGTTAAGTCACAAGCGTACTCAATGCCTTGCGAGTTGATAACAAGTAATGCTTGATCTATTTCGGGTGCTAAACCTCACAGACAGTGTGAATGCCTGACAGTAGTAATGTTATTAGGAAACTGATGGAGGTGCTACATTAAGTTGTGGCAAAGGATTAGCCTGAGGAACAGATATTAGACCTGGACTGACCACGTCCTCAACATCGCTATAATCCGTGGAATCAATCACAATGTTATTTACGGAATCCAATGAGTGGGAATCTCCCATTTTCCAATCGCAAGCATTACAAATGCCATTACCAATTATCAAGTTGGAACAATTTTTTCAACTTGTTCGCATTGGGGAAAAATTTGAAATATGCACGTTGGTTCCCAAGACCTAACTGTATGTGGATGAATTATAGTTTATTAGGACGTTGCTAATGGTCATATCTCAAATGGATATGTGGTACTGACATAACATTGAATGCCCCTTTGTCCCTTTGAGTAAATATGCAAGGCACCAAGATGTCCCTTTTAAAATAATAGGAGGCCCTTGTGACCATTTCTGTAATGGTGTTACACCATTAACTCAGGCTGTTTCTAGCATCCATAGCTGCTAAAAGTGCATCTGGCAAGAATGTTAATGGTATATTTGTATCCATCAGAAATGAGCAAGCCAGCGTTTTAAGCACACTGTGAGTCCGTTCTACCCTAGAATTATTTTCGGGACAGAAAAACGTACTCCTTGTGTAATTCCTTTGCAGAAACAAAAACGTTGCAAGGACACACTATAAAGTTTAACGCTGTTATCGTTGGAAATACTCTGAAGCCACAATCAGTCTTATTTTCTTGTTCTAGAGCTAACTGTTTAAAACACTAAAAAACTTGATGTTTGTACATAAGAGGCGTAACAAAGTATCAACGCGTGAAAACATCAACTACCAGGAAATATCGTTCTTGACGTATCCCATTGTTCTAGAGGCCGGTCGTGAAGTGCCTACAAAGGGCAAGCGTATATGAGGCTTATTTTGAATTTTAGTTTCTGCACAAATTTTACAGAAATCTGATGCTTTACCAACTAAATTCTGACACTTCCAGATTTAAAAAGCCTTTTGATATGGTCATGGGAGGCATTGCCCTAACAATGGTGCAACGTTACATGTCAACATGACAATTCGTAGCACCTACCTGTTCAACAAACACATTATCAACAACTATTTCATCTTGTGGCTTACCTAATCAACCGGTAAATCAGTGAATTTCCCACATGCTTCATAAACAATTGTCTCCTGTAAAACAAACATACAATGTGATGGATTCTTTATACGTATAAAAACTTAGGCTATTCTGAGTAATGTACCCGGTACGGCAAATCACTCCCATTGATATGTAGCTATACCATACAGTAGGAACATAAGTAACGTTTTCCAAAGTCAAAGCAAAGAGAAACTGTTACCTTTTCTATTAACAGAAGTATGGGTTGATAGAAGTAAGTGTGGTATTGCCTATTTTATAACTGAATACAAACTTGTGACATACAGCCAAAACTAGCTGAATAGTTTCACAATTACCTAGGTTTACAAGAGCTGACTTCATATTCAGATATTATTACTAGTTCCTGTTACAAAACGTAAAACACCAATGTTAGGTAGGTTTTTTTAACTCTCCTTCTTGTACAACTGTCAAGCTATAAGCTTGTTTATTTGAAGCCTCACCTTTGACATTAGTTGTAGGCTATCATTAGATGAACGATTAATAAAACCTCTTCCCCTGAAATTACAATTTTTAATGGGCGCCACATTTTGTGAAACGGTAATGTTGCTTCATTGTTAATGGGCATGTCTGTACCCGAGACATGTAGAACAACGAACACCAAGTTAGAACACCAGTTTTCTCGTGGAACGCTGTTGCATTTCGATTAACTATCATCACACTTTCCACATGTCCAACAAACAGTATTTGTGGCACTTGCAACCGATGTTGTCTGTACCTGTGATGGAACTGGTGTAGCCGAGTAGCATAAACATAAGCATTGCATACGTACCAGGATTATTCTTCACACAAATATGGAGAAGATTGAGGCATCCCTTGAGAATAACTAGGCTGCATTTGATCGACAATTGATTACCGATGTATTAAAGCATTTTGAATCTTAACCTTAATACTGGTCAATGATAAAGATATTCTTTTGTCGGTTCAAATAAAGATTTCTAAACCATTTAGGACTGCCATTATAGACTTCATGGTCTGTTATTATATTTCCAGCTGAAATACAACCCTGACTCAGTCTAATTACATGTGTGATGAAGGTGGGAATACCTTCATTTGGCTGGCAAAATTTTTGCTTAGATTGTCCGTATTAACAAAAAAACTTGTAATTTTGGTGCTGCGGTCCACATCCGTTTTTAGAATATCTCAAAAAACTTTTGAATAAGGCCGAACAAAAAAAAATTGTTTGGTTAGCGTGCACAGTTAAAAGAAATAGGGTCGGTCGGTCGGAAAATTCTTTTTTTTTTTACACTTTTTTTTTTGTTACTAAATCAGAAAGTCTTTACTTCAAAAATGGTAATTTAATACTTTTTTATGCAATAAAGATACATTCATGTTCATGGAGCAATATTTTTCCTTCTTTCTGGAAGCATTTGAACCATTTTTGTATCGTAAGATGGAGCGTCAAAATAGGGAGGGGGATTTTTTTCCCTTGGACGGAAAAAAAAGTTTAGGGTCGGTCGGGTAACGCAAACCAAACCATTTTTTTGTTTGGCCTAATTTAGTTACACCTTGAAATTGATAAATATTGAAGAGGATATCGCCTGAAAAAAATAAACAAGTGCAGTCACCATTTGGTGTTATAATCTGCGCAGGATTATAACACCGAGCAGGATTTTCAAGTATCGTACTCCAACGAAGTTTAGCCTTGAAGCCCAACATCTGTGGAGCCCATGTTTGATAATTCCCTTCATTCATGATTTCTACCCATTTATAAGTAATCGGCACCTGATTCACGGTAGTGACTTGTGGCACTTAGTATTGCCAACTACAATATGCCATCTTCACACAAAGATATTCTTAACAACTAATAACCAGAGGGATTAAATGTATTAAATTCCCTTTAAAACAAACCTAGCACCATGCTGATGATAATAATAGGTTGGTTAGCATACCATGTGAACATACTCTTAACAACAAATAACCGGAGGGATTATACAAAATTCCCGTTAAAACAAACCTTATACCATGTCAAGGTTATCCTAAAATTCCACAAAGAGAAATAATAATTGGTTATGTTAGCACACCATGTGAACATGTAAAGTAATGTTCCTAAAGTTCGCGCAAGGTGCTTCACGTCCTTGAAAGTATTTGAATTTGAGAAAAAATTCAAGGCCTTGAATTCCTTGAAATTGGTAGCTACTTCCTTGAAAGTACTTGAAATTAATTGTTTTTGTTAGTTTTTGTCAGATTAATGGTCTAGCTTTGAGCAAGATAAAAACAAACTAATAAATTGCATGTTTGCCATAAAATGTTGCAGAGTTAAAATTTTCTCACTCCACGCTATTTCATCAGTTAATTGAAAATTAACTATAAAAATTGAAAATCCAATTTTGAGTAAATAATTTGGTCCTAATTTTCGAAATTTTGCGAGATAAACACTGAAGCTTAACGTTTTATGTGTAGCATGCTTACTGTACCAAACTAGAGGCAATTTTTTTGTGCGTTTATTCAGAATTTTCGAAAATTAGGACCCTTAATATTTGTCTCTAAGCTTGGATCCACTGGGCCTGGCTCCTGTTTTCACTTGAGAAAAAGTTTGAAAAGTTTGCATCATACACTTTTAAACGGCTATGGTACGGACCCATAAAAAAACATTTACCAACCTGTTGGGAGTTGACCAAATTCTTCCGTGAGTATTTTGCTGAAAGTGTTCTTTCAAAACCAGTTTTGAGTGGTTCAGACTGAAAAGAAGCAAAGAACAAAGCAATTCTTTTACCTGCATGTAATGTGATAGACAGCATTTGTTAAGGTCCAAAGCGTGCCATATGATGAATTGTCTGTGTGATTCTGCTAATCAACTGTCTAGTAAATTCTTTATGCATAACGTTATAGACCTGAGCGGAGATAAAATTCAGTACCACATTTACTGTCAAGCTGATGCTTTAAAAACAAGGCCTTTAAGGCGTGTGTAAAAAAAAAAAAAAAAAAAAAAATCTGCTTCTCGTGTTCCATGCTAGTGACTTTTTTCGAGTCATATTAACCAAGATGGAAGCAGCCGGCACACGAAGTGCAAGCAATTGTTTGTAGATCTCTTTTCCAAAGATGTATGAAGTCAACTTCAACATTCCTTGTGAACAGCCAGCTAGGCTTACAACCTAGGTGTGTTGCCAGTCGTGATCATGTGACAGCATGAACTTACCAAACAAAATGGTAGGCTATTAGAAATACTCTATTTAATATCAATTAGCTCTCTGATATTAAATGATCAATTGGTAAAAATTGTACTAGGCCCGGGTGTCAGCCATTCAGTAGAATGGAGCCCCAAACAAGCAGACGACTCTGCTATTTCGCTTGCTGAAACCGTATTCGTTTCGCCATTGTCATACTCTATTTAGGGTAGAGTTTAGAAATATTTTCAGAAATGCTGCATCGTAAACTGAATTAGTACACCAAAGGTTTGGAAAAGGCAAAACAAGGCATTTTAGTTTCTGGATTCTATTTTAAAATTTAACTTTAAAAAGCATAGCCATCGGGATCTTTCACAATAACGGAAAAGCAAAGAATTTTTTTTCGTGACCTAAGCCTGAGCCTACGACAGTATTTTCCCCTTTTTCCTTATTTTTTTTTAAATTTTTATTTATAAATCAAGTTTGTAAACATTGCAAAAGAAAAGTAAGGATGCTGTGTGCAAAGTTTGCAGTAACTGGTGCTTGAAAGAGTTCAAAGTCCTGCAAGGAGTATTGACTTCATCACGTTGGGATGTATTTACTCTTATCTGGAGATAAAATGTAAGACTTTACCGTCTAAAAAAGCCTCCCCTCCCCCCCTAGTTCCCATTAAACTCCACGTGTTTTGAAGTTATAAACTTAATTAACCATTTTTGTGGTTATATTTTACTGATATATTCATTTTTAATAACAGCCAGTAATCATTTGCTATTTGCTTATAGCACAAAATGGTGTAAAGTGCACCAACGTCTTCCAGGTGGTAATAGGCTGCCGTAATCGAGATGGTTAAACTATTGATTTTAGCGTAGGCTCATTCTAGTTAGTCTATCATGTTTATGTTTTGATCTGGGTTAGCTGTGCACTATAATCTGTAAACAAGGGCGTTAGAATTTCGCAACACTGAATTTGACAATCGTGTTCCCAGGAAATAGGATTAGAGAAATCCGAAGGTGCAATGTGACATACTGGATCATCTATACAGGGTGGTCCACAAAAAAAAGACGACCCAACATTTTCTACGTCCAACTTTTCTAATTAGCACCCCTTAGGTTGTGAGGGGTGCTAACTAGAAAATGTTGGGTCGTCAGTTTTTTGTGGACCACCCTGTATTTATAAAACCCTTAGGACGGTCTCTGGTGAGGACTCCTATGACAGCCATGTAAACTAAACAAACTGAACAAAAACTGGCTTTGCTTTTTGTGAAAAAAAAAAAAAAACATTCGAGCTCGTATCCCAATGGAACACTCAAATAAACGGATTCGAATTCACTGAAACGAAACGAAGTATAATTTGAACTCCAATTCCGGGGGAACAAGCCTTGTATTTACTCAGTCGTAATGTCCGAAAGTAAATGCAATTTGTGTTTGTGTGTGTTTGTTTTATATTGTAAGTCTGTTTCATGTGAGTGGCTCTATATGCATTTTGTGTGTGTACTTTTAATTTGTGAAACATGCAGTGTATTTTTTGTTAAGGAAGATTGTTTTCTGTGTTCGTTGGTTTCTACTTGTTTTATTTTGTACGAGTGATGCGTTCATTTTATGTGTGTACTTTTAGTTTCTTAAGTTTGTACGTGTTTTGTTAAGTTTTGTGCATATACATGTTTGTATTTTGTGTACGTATTTTTAATAAGTGAGATACCAAACGTTTTGTTTGCTTGATTAGTGATCTACATGTAATATCAATTACAGTGTTTCGCCCTTGTGATCTACATGTATGCGAGTGCATGGAGGTTATGTCACAGGCCTTGTTCCTTGGAATTGGAGTTCAAATTATAGTTAGATTCGTTTGAGTGAACTCTAATCCATTTTTTATATGTGTACCTTTTTAGCTGTATGTTCCATTAGCGACGAGCTCTAATGCTTTTTCCTAAACAGCAAAGCCATTTTTTGTTCAGTTGGCTAATTTGTTGGTTTTTTATTGTCATTGGTACAGTTTGTTTGTCACGTATATGTCCATTCTCCGGCCTTTCTTTTTTTTGGTAAAAAAATAAAGATCATTAGAAATACATAATTCGTGTCTAGATTAGGGTGTGTCAACACGGTTCTGCGTAGCTAGGTCTGCATTACTGCAGGCAACAAAGTGACAGTTAAGTACAATAAGATATTACTGGATGGCTCTGTAACTGAACCGGCTTAGTATTGAACCTTACTAGGGAAGGGCAAACTCAAGAGTTGAACCTGAAAACCTTCAATCACAGTAGTGGCAGAAAGTGTGTCCAAAATAAATCCCATAACTGCAGGAACTTGGTAGTGCCCCTCACTAATTGTAAGTCCGTGCGAGTCTTGGCCAGTATTCCCTTTCAAGTTACTGACTGGGTGCTAGGCTGTGCTGTACTACTGTAACCATCTGCAATCATGATTTCATTATAAAATGTAAGATGATACGCTTGGAATGGATAATATTTTCCAAAAGGCTTGCTTTTTTTCGTCTGCAGTACGGTGCACACTGCACACGAGATCGCAACTGCCGTCCAAAAGATACGACGACGAAGCACTGGCCACTGTTTCTGCAGTGTGTCCTGTCCTCACTAGAAAGCACTGTACACAGCTGTCGTTAGCACCTGATCTTGCAGTGAAGCCGTCATAGATGCCTGTTCGCCTGATATGTTTATCTTGACATTACCATTTAAGATCATCATGTTTTAAGCTTTTCACCTGAATGTAGTGGACAAAGTTTTAGCGAATTACAAATAAAGTCTTACATGCAACTTGGTGTGCCCACTTGGTTCTTAGCGGTCCACCGACCATTTTGTGTGCCTTTCCAAGTTGCTTAGGGGACCTGGGGACCTTCACGTAGTTTGCAGTGGATATTGCAAGTTATTTTTCCTTATACGTTGTCTCCTGATGACATGAAAGAGTTAGTGTGCAAAATATTAAGGGTACGTTTGACTCGGTTATATTTTTTTATCTGCGAATTTTTAATCCATTACTTGGATTTTTATCAGTTCAAAAAACTTTACTTTTGCCTTCATCGGGTAACAATTATTGATGTTGTTTACACGTTTGTAACACTTTAAAGGATAAGCACTACTGCAGTCAGTCAGTCTTCACGGAAGTCGTGGTTGTTCAGTGGCTGTGTAAATATTGGCCTGATGGAGATCCATGAAACTGATTGAAAACAAGCTGATGAAAAATTCGGTTAATATTTTGTACATTTAATACTTTTACCTTTTATATTTTTCACATTATGCAAGAAATGTAACATGCCAAAGAGTAGGGATCGGCCGATATGACTTTTTACCGATACAATACCAATGAATGGTAAACCGAGTCCGATACCGATAATAAAAAATCGCGACTAAAAGTTTAAATTACATCCAAAAAATGCAACTTCGGTTTCTGGTTTTGTGTGGGTTCCAACTGTTAAGATTATCCAAAAAGTTCTGTGCAGCAATAACAGCATTTTTACTCTTATTCCTACACATGGCTTAAGTATATTCATCTTCTCGGTTAGATTTTAGTTGGTTGTTGTAAAACTTGGCGCATGGAACTGTCACGTGCTACATTTTCATTACAAACTGAGCAAATGGCTTTGCTTTTCTCACTTGGTTATTGCTTTTGCCGCGCTTGGTGTCAGTTTTTCAGGGAAGACAGTTGTGTTTCTTGGCATAACAAATATCTGTATCGGAAGCCTTATATTGGTCCAATGTCAATATCTGACTATCCCTACCAAAGAGTTCATTTCAAAAAGGGTTTCTTCTGTGTGGCTGCTACAAATAGGTGGTCTGATAGGTTCAGATTCACATGGTGGATATCATTTTTGTTTCAAGTTTTTTAGTGAACTTCAGTAAATTTTGATTATAACTACACGATACGATTTTACACTTGAGATCCATGTCGTTAAACGTATCAGCGTTGCAAATAATTTGATGACCTTGAACAGACATTAGCAAACTACTTCCCAACGATTCCACAAATGTGCAGTTTCGATTTTCTATTGGGGACATTATTATATGCAGAAACGGTGGACCCAGGTCTAATTATTTTCTTATAACTTGAAGGTGCATAAATGTGTTTTCATAAATAAGGTGTGAGAAATGACAGTTCAGAGCACTACATGTTGCATTAAATATTTGAATTTGCCACTAATCTCTAGTTGTAATTTTTCGTTGTTTTTTTTTTTTTTTTACCTGGGTTACGTTTTGTGATGGAAGCCCTAGTGGTCGTGGAAATGGGTTTCTTGATACAGATCGTCTGCACGTTTGGTTTATTATAGCCTAAGTTGTTGCCTGTTAAAACTCCAACAATTTTATTTACAACAATGGTGGTACATACGCTTATTGCAACGATGGTGGTACACAAGCCTATCAGACACCAAACAACAATGAGTGGTATACCCATGGAAACTATTTTATTGTATACTAGGGTATGTAAGGCTGTAACATTTAGCCTACGCCTTATTTTTCTTCACAGCTTATTTCTTATGGTGTAATGTTTAAATTTTTGTTTATTTTCTTATAAGTTTGTTATGCGACTGTTTCTCTACTGCAGCTCGCTGTAGTGCAGCGTACAGCATCCTGAAATAATTTTTGTTAAAATGTAGCAGTAATCAGTCTGTTTACCGTTTGTTGTTACTGAAACCAGTCATGCAGTTTTACCATTTAGAATCGTAAGGTAACACTGTAAATACTAACACTGTTCTACAGAGGGTTGAACTAATCTTTTAATGCTAGTAGTGGTCCTAATGCATGGCTGGTATGTTTTTGCATGATGTATAATCGGCCTATGATCGTTAGGATATGTTAACAGGATTAATTGCAACTCAAGTGTGCATGACACAGGTGTAAATAGACATAACGTAAATAGACGCAAAATTGTTTTGTGTGTATGGTCAATCCACCAAAATGTCTTAGGTAACATGCGTTTAAACATACACTGTTGGAAGTAGTCTACAATGTTGACTTAAACCAGAACTCTCTACTACCAGAACTCTGTACTTTCATCATGGTTATTGATCATCTCTACAAGGTAGGCAAGTTACAGTAATCAGTTCCGTATTTGTGGTCTGTGACCATCAAATGTTTTAATTTAAGTTTTCATGGTTTGTAGGTGATCACACTTTTTTAATTTATGGTAATTTTGTTTGTCGTATAAGATCAGGATAACCGAGCTTACAAAGACTGTATATTGTTTCCTTAGTAGCCACATTCATAAGTCGTCCCATATATGTCACTAAATTGAATGGGTATCAGTCCTTTTGTTCACCCACTTTTTCCTATCTTATAATTTGAAGGCATAAACTGGCTTCTGTAGAGGACTACTGTTATGAAACTCCTCCCCTGCCAGGTGAAATTCGGGCCATGGCAACTGTGTAGCCTATCCTACAATAGCAATCATGCGATAGAACAGCACTAAATGAGTGTATTGCTGCAACCAAATTGCTTTGCAGGAAGCAACTCGTCTGCTGTGGTAGCTTAACACACTAGACGTTAAATGGTTAACGTGTTAAAAATTAAGCATATAACACCCTAGAAGTGGGCTCTGGAACTAACGTGTAGCATACGTTAGTAGCTTGTTTGAAGGTTAAATCGGGTAGAGTCAACACACATTCCGTTCGTGGCATAAATATCGAAAACAGCTTCCGATGGGTAATCCCATTAGATAGTCCCGTCCCCAACCAGAAATTGCCTTTTTTGATAGATATTGTTTTACTATAACTACTGGACATGAAATTAACAACTCCGCTAGCCATGTGATAATTGCTCCCACTTTTTCTCCCAACCCTCCTGCCTGCATACAAGCCTTGTAAAATTTCTTTAACCAAATTTTGAATTAACGTTGGTCGATTGCATGGAGGATGGGGGGGGGGGGGGGGGGGCGGCTATTTGGTAAAATATAAAACTTAAAAGCAAGTTAGATATTTCCCTGAACTGCTACCAGGGCTGGACTAAATTTTGTAGAGGCCTTAATCTTTATTGTGGCCCTATTCCCTACCTCTCCCACAAAAAAAAAGGCGTTTACTTTTGTTGAACAATAATTTTTTGGTAAAAACAGTAAAAGTGAAAAAAAATATATATATATATATATATTTACTGTGGTACCTTATTTTTCCTGTGGCCATGAGGCACCCTTGAGGCCCTTCAGGCCTGTGGCCCGGTACTTCAGGACCCAAAGCACCCAATCTGGCCCTGACTGCTACTATGCTGCTTCCAGCTTTAAAAAGATCGGAAGAGCTTTAAATTTTGAGCCAGTTCAGCTATAGAGAGCGTTCCATAAAATAAACGAGAACATAAATGGTGCAATTTTTTGGATTTGTTCTTCCCACTTTTGACTACGTGCACTAGAAATTGCACAACAACTGGTACGTAACTGAAAAAAACATTTTTTGCGCATGTTTATCCTTTGAACAAAGAATAAATACAACTGACAAGTTATTCCATTGTACACTACACATGTTTGTTTCAGTAGCATTTTTTTTTTGGTACTTGGTAGATTGGGATGAATCATAATTGTTAGATAAAGTATAAGAGATAAAATGTGGCTTGCAGTAATAGTCTTCCTGTGACATGGGAATGATTAGCATGTATTATTTAATTAGCATTTGTACAACTCGTTTATTTTTAAATCCAACACCTTTTCATTTTCTAGTACAGCTGGTTAGCTTCGGGTCCCGCTATCTTATCTTCTGCAAGAGCACTTAGTGATTGTGCCAAAACGGAGCTTCTCGGCCATGTTTATATTTTAAATACAGATAGACTTTTAATTGTGTACCTTATCCAAACATTTCCAATTTTATACATTTTACGCCCTGGGATTAACGTTCTTAAAACAGTGAAATTGCATAACGTGCAAGGGTGTGACAGCAATAGCGACCTCTGACATTATGAGGAATTTCTGAAACTTTTTTTAAACATTTTCTTATTAAAACCGAAATGGCAGCCCGCCACTAACAGTAATGTACTGCGAGCTTTGAAAGTGATTTGTGAGAATGCTGATCGAAGTAGAAGTCTAAAAGTATGTGTGGTGATGCGATAGTGCTAAAAGGCAACACATAAACATGCATGTGCATCGCCTCTTAAATTTAACGGTTTCAGGCCAGTGGTATACATATGTACCTACATCCCAGTTTGTAAGAGTTATGTATTGCATTAAGGTATTTCTTAATATTACGATGGCCATACGTATGTGGGTGATGTAGCTTATGGCGCTGAAACTGAAGTTCAAATTGTGATGTCCATAATAGTTCAGTGAGCTTAGAGATGCATAACATTATTTGTCAATAAACTTTTATGGTGTCGACTGGTACAACTAGCCAGCAGCCAAAACAGTTGTCAGTGGTGTGCTAGCTTGCAGACAATGTGTAACGATTCGGCACATACACGCCTGCCTTTCAGCTGTTATTCCACTCTGCTTCTGTAGTTGCAGTATAGTTATTAACCACAAAATGTTTGTGGAATCCACGGTTTTTTCTGTGCAAAGTGATTTGGTTAATGTAAGTTAATTGTTTTCACTGTACTTTTCTATTAATTACTTGACTAATGGACAAAGTGACTAAATTGTAACTGCTTTACTTAAGGTAGATGGGCATTGCTTGAGTTAAGTTGGGAGGTGTGTACGTATTAACGATGTCGTAAATGACATTGTTTGACTGTATGTATTTTCCATTACCAGTTGGGGAGGGAGTACAGTTAATTTCATGCTATTGTCAGTTTGTGGATAGTCGTGGTGCTATGTATTCGTGCTGTAAACAATATTGCATAATTGTAAATTCTAAGTGATAAAAATGTGTGGAACTAATTTCTTGTCCGTGGGAATGAAGTGAAGGACGGCATTACGGCTCTATGTATAACAGGAACAGGGACTTACTCGGTGAGTTGTGCCAGCAGTGACATAAATAACAGCCCTTACGGCTTGATGGAGTGTCCATTATATTACCCCATGTTCCATCCCATGCGGCCAAATGTAATTGAACGACAGGTCGTAACTATTTTCTGGTATAACCCACGTTAAATATATGCTGTGTAAGTATGTTTTAATCCAATAAATAGGTGTGGAAAATTACCTGTCGTTCTTCGATTAGTCCAGGCATACGGCAACTCCACTGCAACAGCGCTAACCGATCTTAAACGGGAAGGAAGCAAAGGATAAGGCTTCTTCAAGCCAAAGAGCGACTGGAGTAGAAAGCGTGTCTCGCACTACCTGGCTCAATGCCAGTTAACGCATGTAACGCCCTTCAGCATTGTTTTGGGAAAATAAGATTTTGGCGATGTTGTGGCCTGGACCCGGGGAACAAAACGCACACGTGACAAAATATGGATTGTGATAGGTTGTGAAGCAATAGTTACAGCATGGACACTCCCAATCGTATGAATGTGTATGCACTCATGTGCACCTGGTTATATTAATCTACAAAAAAAGCCTTCACCTTTATAAGAAATTAAAAAAAGGGTTTAGGTTTTCATGTCAAGATAGCTTCAGTCGGCAAATCAATGTGTCTGTAGATCGAAGGGACTGATTCTGGTTCGAGTCTTGGCACCTGTCGGATTTTTATTTCAATATGCTGCCTAATGGCTACAGTGTTGATAACCTGGTTACCTGTTAAATCACAGATATCACAGAATATATTACGTCATTTCATTGCTCCTCGTTCTCCTCGCTCGTCGTTCTTTGCGTGCTTATAGTTGTAATTTTTTTCCCGTGGATAATTATCTTCGGAATGGAGTAAAAGTCTAAAGAAGTCATTTATGAAAAGGACGGTTCATCTTGACACCTAAAACGCTCAATTTTGAAAGGTCAATCCCAATTACAGGAACTAAGAATTTTTGACAAACCAAAACTACTAACACAACACGTTTGCCTTGATCGGGCAACAGCTTCTTGGGCACTGTGTTCAGATTTCCTACATCACTATCTTGCTGTTTGGATTTAGAATTTGCCACTCATGACCTCCAATATTTGATAGGCGCCCCAGTTTTCTATCTTCATCAGAGCTGCTCCGTGAGATCAGGTTGAACGACATGTTGGATCTTAAGACAGGACAGTGATTGTAGGTTCATGAGGGGGATTTTTCGCTCATTGCAATGCTGAATAAAAGTTACTTGAGGCTTCGTACTGATCTTTGAAAATGTAGTGTTTTTGGTGTCAACAGCGACTGCTTTCTTGCCTTCTCATTCTTCCTATTCTGCAAAAAAAAAAATTAGTTGCTACAATAATATGCCTTCATAAACACTTGTTAATTCAAAAAGAACATTTATTTATGTAATAAGTAAGAATTCAGTAATTGTTGGTATCGTTTCTGGTCGTCAGATGCTTTTGCCAGCAGCTGTGTCAACCTAACGGTAGTTTTTAGACGTCAAGTTTTGCTTTTTTTTTTTGTTTATCTTTTTGAAGAAGCATACGTATTGTATTAGGTGACGCAGTTGCTTGATAACATCTGGTGTCGTAACACTGGTACTAAAAATGGAAAACAACTAATTCTTCCTTAATGTTGTGTAAAATGCTATGACAGTTGAGTCCTTATTGTATTTAAGTGTGTAAAAGGCGTATTATTGTGATTCAAGCTTGTAATTAGTCCTATTTGCCTTTTTTATTGTAAATGATCGCCACCATCTGCAATATTAAACTTAAAAATCAGGGTGGCGTTTTAACTGGAAAAACTGGAATTTATCAAGTCTGTAAAAGTCGGGCAAAAATCCGGGGGGAAATTTGATAAACATATACTGAAAGTTGGGAAATTTCAACATTTTCTGGAAAGTCATCTTCTATAAAGAGTAGCTATGGGTAATTCATATTTTATTTTTTGCTTCTAAAACCTTCACTTTATTTAGGGGAAGACTTCAAATAATTCAGGGACGACTCTTCAGGCCTAAGTAATAATATGGGACATTGCGTGTTCAGCATTTCCAGTATCAGTAAGGGCAGTGCAATTTTTGATTTGGCAAAGCGACGCAATATAGTTATTACGATTTGAGTGAAATGAGAAAAAAATATTCTTTTAGTCCTATACTAACTCTTCCTTTGGCCGAAAAAAATGGGGGAAATGTCAGTATTGGTCTGGAAAACCTGGAAAAATCCGAATTTCGTCATGAGCTTTGGCTACACCACCTTGAAAAAGATTCCCTCCTTGCCAAAATGGTAATTGCATGGTAGCCCCAAAGCAGAATTTTCTGCCACTGTCTGCGACACCAATTGTCAGGGAAAAATTGTCTGCAGCTAATCTGTTTTTTCGTATGGCTACGTGCATATTTACTGGTTTTTACTGAATAACTTTTCAGTGCTTTATTCTGTTGATCTGGCTTTTCCACCAACGGAAAGGTCTCTTCGAGACGATTAAAATCGTGTATTGGAATGTCCAAATCGGTCAAAAGTTGGCGAAACGGCACACATTTGGTCAAAACGGTATGTTTTGTCCGCGACTGTGCCAGATTATCTGCGACATAGTCGCACGTCCCACTCCTTTCTGCCTTCTGGCATGGTAGTTCTAGTGCATTTTAGTACTGCTCATGATTGTCGTGTCCCACAGAGTGGAAAATTGGTTGGAGATAGGTTCTGTGCTGGTGGTCAGTTAAGACTGCCAATTTAAATAGCACAAGTTGATGGTATTGGTATTTCTTAAAACCAGACATTTAAAAAAGTTTTGGCAATTTAGCATTAGCATAAAATAAATAGGTTGTGTAAGTAAATTATTCATGTTTAATTTTCAGATACTGGATATCGGCGAGAATACGTTGGTGCCAGATGACTTCACTGAAACTGAAATGGTTACAGGGATGTGGTGGCGCCACCTCGTGGCTGGAGGAGTAGCAGGGGCAGTATCACGGACCTGCACTGCACCTTTAGATAGGCTCAAAGTTTTTCTCCAGGTAACACTATGATGCTGAGTGCGCAAATTGTATCTTTTATTTGGTTGGTGTTGGGTTTGTCACTTCTCAAAACCGTATTTTTTGGTGGTTTTCCGTCGTTAAAGAAAACTTCATTGCAACGATGGGGTTTAGAACTCGTTGTAGAAAGTGTGGTTATCCTACCAGTCTGGAAATATCCGAGAAAAAAAAATGGAGCATAAATGCAACATAAATTTTAACTAGCACAGTTACTAAAACAGCATGAATTTTTGGTTACTAGGTACGACTACTGTAAGGGAAAAAATTGCCTACAGCCCATTTGTTGTAAAATGTACACTGGTTTCACTAAATAATTGGAGCGGAGCGAGGCCGAAGGCAGAGCAGGGCTCCTTTATGATCACACTCCAACGCAAACTTGACCGAAATCCACACAAAACCACCAAGACTATCCAAACCACACTGTGCATGTAGCAGCACCGGGTGCTTGGTCAAGGTTGGCCAAAAAAAAAATCTGGAATCTGAATGGGCTGACAACATGGAAAGAGACTGCGCCAAGAGACAACTGCCGAACAAGAACGACGTCAATTGTAAAGCCGAAGCGATGTCTAATTGTTAAAGGCGCTATGATCACACTCCAATGCAAAGCAACAACAGATCCGTGGTCATGTCGAGACAATTGTTAAGCGTAGGCCTTGTCGAATTCTTAAAGACAAACATCAAATAGTGTCTACTTCGCAGAAGTTAGAGCATTCTGAATTAGAAAATAAATGTTTGCAACTTGAGGTTTGCTAAAGCGGATACGCCATTGAGGAAGCAGTAGGGGCACAGACATGAAGATCGAAACCCAAACAGCGAAGGAAGCGGAGCCTGCTCCATTATGCCGGCAGTGGGAGTGACAATGGCCCTAGTTAACTGATTTCGTCCATCTGCCAATGGAAAGGCCTCGTTACCTTACTAAATAGTGCATTTAAATGTCAAAATCTGTTAATATTTCATCAGGATTCATGCAGTGGGTTCATGCTTGGGATTAAGTTAATAGTTAACTATGATCCTTGAAAGCTGTCTTGTAACAGAAGATAACTTAATTTTTACTATATTCCGTTTCAGGTCCATGGAAAATGTCAGTTCAAGAGCATCTACCATTGTTTGACACACATGCTTCAAGAAGGTGGAATGAGGTCTCTGTGGCGGGGCAATGGTATCAATGTCCTGAAAATAGCACCAGAAAGCGCCATTAAATTTATGGCATATGAGCAGGTACATTATTGCAGGATGCTGTGCGTTTTTTTTTTACTTTGAAATGTTAAGAGTTCGTGATGCAGAAAACATCAAATTATTCTTAAAATTATAACTACCAAAACATTGTAATTTTCTACAGTCATCAGCACTTGTTGGTAGAGAAGTGTCAACGTGGTCCGTCTTCTTCAGCCTGCTCACAATTACGTAATCTGCTTCGTTGTTTACGTCTGAGCATTTGTTGCTTTTTTTGAAAGTGGCCCCGAGCGCCACTGTACTCAGGGAATTTTTGTAGAAAAATGACAGTCGCAGATTTACGCAAGTTCCACATGCTTCGGTTTGTCGTCTAATTTACATGCAAAAAAAAAAAAAACCCCACCCAGTGTAAGGGCTGAATCAGCATTATTTATTACAGAAAATAAGAAAATTATGCGGCAGAAAAATTTTCAGGAAATGATGAGTATCCTGAACTCCTTGCTCATGTGGAATTTAGCCTTTTTGAGGGTCCCAATAAAATCTGTTGTAATTGATCGATATTGAAGACTGGCCTAGTGGAGAATACTGATACTGTAATCGGAGAACGAAAGAAAAGACAACTGCCTTAACTTGAACTGGGAACCGAAGACATCCCGAAGTCCTACTAGGGGTTGCTCTCTTTACTTGCTTCCCAAATTAATGTATTTTGTATTCTCGTAAGGCCAGTCAGTTTTGATAAATTTTAACCTTCTCTTTTAATTCAAATTTTCAGGGCTCACCAAATTCGCACTGCAAGAATTTAATTAGATGGGTGTTGCATATCTTGATGTTAGATCTTATGATCCCATGCTGATCAGTAAATGGCGTAACTTACATGTATGTTGCATGAGCAATACATACAGTCCAAGCCTGTAGGGTGCCTGCACGGTCTTTACGCAGCTGCTTCAAATATGTCTATTAAAAAATTCCAGCTTGATGACGAGTAGCTCTGCGGTATGATGAATGAGTAAACATAAATCAAACAAAGCAATATTTCCTAACCCCAATAGAGGTTGTTACATGCAAGACACATCACCATCCACTGAGCAGCATCGCATGGACAGTGTTAATCGAACAACTGATTTTGATGATATTTGGAGTTTGTCGATAAATTTTGCTAAAATGTCGTACGCCAGATTATGAAAATCGGTTGAGCCGTTTTCATGCAGTCAAGTTTTGGTACTTCATGCAGTCAAATTGTTACAAAATTATGGTAGAAGGGAGGCAAAGCCAGAGTTTTGTGTAGGGGCCCAGCCAAAATTTGTTAAGCCACTGCAGTCAGTCAAGGAATGACTGGTATACTGATATATTTCTAATAATCTCAAATTTAAACCATTACGAATTGCTCTGGTGTTAATTGTTTGGATGTGGCCAAACTGAGCACAATAGAAGAAAGAAGCAGAAATAATTCATTGTCTCAACAGGCAATCAGAAATCGGTTTGACTGGCAACCATCCCAGTTTTGACTGGCTACCGATCAGACTCTGGTTGAGAATAACGATTTGGCAAGATCAGTAGGTACAGCCTTGCAGCAACATGTTTTACAAACTTATTCTTTGTGATTGCAGGCAAAAAGGCTTCTACGAGGTACAAGAGCTAGCGAGTTAACAATGGGAGAACGCTTTCTAGCTGGCTCGACCGCTGGTGGCATATCTCAAACAATTATCTATCCTTTAGAGGTGAGTTTAGTTTGTGGGTTGACTAATAATGCACCGTAAATTTCCTTTAAAATGGTCCATGGGGTGTTTAAAAAAATAATAATTCGATAAAAAAGGGGTTGGGCCGTAACAACGTGATAACAAATTTTTTGAATCTTACTTAGGCCTAACTTGGGCGTAAAAGATTGGGTGTTTATGCGATTATTAACATGTGCACATGATCTGGTTTCGGCTTCGGTCTAGCATTAACGTAATGCCTTTATTCTCATTCGTTCAGGAATTTAAGTTTATTTAGTTTACTTTATGTATGAAGCTGTTAGTTAATTTTGGCGCAGAAAAACCATGATTTAAAAGGATAAATTGATTTTCTTGAAATTATGAATCTCTTACTCAATTTCTAGCGGGACAATTAGATTTAAAATGCTTTAAGTTCAGAAATCGTGAAAAATACCTAGTTATATCCCCCCTTCTCCCCCCACACACACACTCTCAGAAGGGGGGAGGGGGTTGCAACTAGGTAATTTCACCATTTCTGACCTAGCATTTTAGGGGTATGTCATAGCTTTTCCAGGTCTGTTAATAGGCGACTTACGGCGGTAATTGATCACGTTACTGTTTGCAAATTTGATGAAGTTAAGACTGTAGTTAACTTTCGCATATATTTTTTTTTTAGGTACTAAAGACTAGATTAGCACTTAGGAAAACTGGGCAGTACCGTAATATCTTCGATGCTGTTCACAAAATTTACCACAAAGAAGGTTTTAAGACTTTCTATCGAGGTTACTTGCCTAACCTCTTAGGAATTATTCCATATGCTGGAATTGATCTGGCAATCTATGAAGTAAGTAAATTAATTTTTTTAGTTTAAATATTTTTTCATCCATCAAGTAATGGGGTAAAATCCGCACAAGACCGCAAACTTATCCTTGTGCAACATTTGGCGGGGGGACGTCATTGTGTAGCTAAGGTTGAGCGATTTTAAAATATTTCAGTATTGTATGGCATTTTTTTCTGCTGTTAAAGTATTGGTATTGTCAACTGTGTTCACTATAACCATGTGTCATATCAAAATGAAAATATTGAAGTTTCACTTCTGCAAAGCTGGTAATTATTTATTTGTTTTATTTTATTAAAAGCTCAGTTCATTTAACAGTTTAATTCATTCTTTCACTTTAAAATGAATGCAAATGCAATGGCTGGAGTCGCAGTTGCTCTAGTGATGGGAGAACGTAAATAGTATGACGTGGAGAACGGTAAAAAAAATTGTCCTAGGTTCCGAGAGGTACCAAGCCCAGGGAACATACATAATCTATTGGCTGTCTCATCGTGATTGGGTAACTGATCCAGGCTTAATGGCAACACTATTTGGCAGAATACCGAATATCATTATTTGACCTAAATCAGTATTATTTAGCTGTTATTGGGTCAAAAACAATAATTGGCTGAATACCAAATACTTGAATTTTTGGTGGAATAGGCCGAATCTATATATATAATTACACAAAATCCGCAAGGCAGCCAGCTGCAGCAGCAAGCAGGACATACGAAGCAGTCATCTGCATCTGCAGCGCAGCCAGCAGGACATACGATGCCATCTACCGACCAAGGCTCGGATAGTAGCTGCGCCCAGAACGCAACATCCAGCAGCGCGAACATACGACCCCCTCCCCCCCCCCCCCCCCCCCCCCCGGGGGGGGGGCCCCCCCCCCGGGAGGGGAGGGAAGGGGAGTGAGACGACGCGAAATGAGCGAGCGAAGCGAGTCCGCTAGTACCGAATAATTAACCCAATATTCCGTGCATCCCTAGATAGGAGGGAGGCTGGAGATTCATTCAAGGTACCTGTCTGCTTTCAAAGCGTTGGATGAAGAGCTATTCTGTAGCTCAAAAGAGGGGATTCCAGCTTGAATTAGATTTAAGAAGAGTTTTCGTCTCATCCCATCCAATTTTGTGACGGTTGTTGATCCCTCTCCGTGTGTGTCTGGTGTAAACAGCATCGCATTCCCCACAGGTCATTAGGTACACACCTCTGGTGGTCTTGGGTGCAAGCGGCGCTTCCTCCTTCCTTCATCACATCCCTCGTGTCGCTTTGGTTGTTAGGTTCAGAGACTGGAATTTTCGCAGTTCGACTCCTGGTATTAAAGTGATGGGTCAGTGCTTGCACTTCTTGTGTTACTTCCTCGGACTCGCGCGCTCGCTTTGTCCCATAGGGATTTCATCAGATGAAGGGTTGGAACTGCACAAGTTGTGCTTCAGCAAAATTGTCAGATTTCTTGGATTTTTGGAAGGTTTTGCCGTTGCTGTTGTGCAGTGTCTGCTGTACGTATGGCTTCTCTGACTCCTTGAATGCAGGTGCTCTTGGCCTTGGAAGTTCCTGGCATTTTGCTGCTCTCCATGTTTGACCGCGATGCTCAGTGCTTTTTGGATCACCCTGTTCAAGAAGCTAGGGGGGAAATTGGTGGATATACCATGCTTTTGCCTGTTAGAGCTAAGGCTAGGTGTCTTCAAGTCTGTAGACAAGCCTACGATATTAACCTTCTCTTTGAATGCCATTGTTCTCAGCGGGGTTGTCGGGTGACATGATGTGTGAGATTTATTGCTTAATTTCTTTTTTTTTTCAACATGTGTTTCATTGGTTACATGGCAGTAAAACTTGTTCACGTGACCGTGTGATATGAGGAAAGTACTGAGTGCTGATAGCATCTCCTATATTTTTTCTGACCAATCTGACCAGTAATTCGTCAGTAAGCTTGTCCGACCAAGTTTATTGTACTAGGGTGGGGAAGGGTTAATTGTTATAAAACGGGAACAAGGTAAGCTGTTTTTACCGGGTTTTTTTTTTCAATTTATGACGTTATAAACTGTTTTTTTATAACGAGAGTTAACTGGAGTCCCATTAGTTTGTACTCATGTGTATGTACTACGTAATCTTGGAGGCATTTATTTCCAAATGTGTAGAGTTGTAAACAGCTGCAACCTTGACCTGCAATGTTTATTGTAACGTTAATCTGTTCAGGTGTGAAACAGTTAGATAGCTTACAGTAAACATTTTAACCTGTGTTCACTATTTGTTATGTTACGGTAAACCTCAGCCTTAGTTGAAATTAGATGTGAAGCAACCAAGCAGGGAGCATTTATGACACCCATCCTTCCGTTGGTCAGTTGTACCTCTAGAGGAGGGAATTAACTAGGGAACCAGTCATTATAAATAATCTCAAGGAGGAAGTTTGGGGGGGTTTGGATTCTTTGGACCCACTCGAATGCAGGGTCAAAAATCTTTTAATGCCCGTCGGGGGAGGGGTCACAAAAATGATCAAACTGGAGAAAGTCATTTTTGTACCTCAAGAATGACACTTTAGCAGTCATGATTTGTAAAAAAAAAAATGTCCCCAAACCCCGCCCCCAATCATGTCAGTTTTTATAAGCTTTTGACGTTGTTTCTAGTGTCCTCCAGTGAACAGTTCTTTCAAACCACTCTATAAAATAAATGTTGCACCATGGGGTATTTTTCATGTTGCACGTGCTGATGTTGCGAAAGGCATGGACCTGCTGACTCTGTTCTTGTGGCTTGGCCCACGGGGCACATGCCGATTTTGGCCGTGATACGACCACTTTTCATTTTTCCTGCGTTAAATTACCTTAGTATCGATAAGCATCCCTTACATCAAAAGTTATTCTGCCGTCATGAATCTGGTGTCCAAAGGTGTTTTAAAGAATACTTCGTTGAATGTTTTCAAGAACATTAAGTCGTGGTTCGTTTTCTGCACAATTGGGAATCTGTCGGTGAGAAATGCTAAAGGTGTAAGAAAATCTTACTTTATGCTTTGGTGGAGGTGATGAGAGGGTGTGGGGGGGGGGCATAATATTTTTGGCCCTTTGGTTGGGGTGGGGTCGTTTTCTTTCGTGGTTTTTGAAGAGGTGGGGTCATAAAACATTTGGAGGTCCATTTTTAACCCCCCCCCCTCCCCTCCCCCGTTTTCTCTCAGAAATAAATAATGACCGGTTCGTAATTGCCTTCAGGGCAACCAGGAGAAAAGAGCTATAAATGCCACAACCCTTGGATCCGATAAAGCTGAGGCTTGTAAATGGCTTTAACGATGGCTTTGAAAAGCAAAAATTGACTGGTGTAATTTCAAAGGATTTTTAATTACAAGTGTGGTAGCGTATGGTATTCCTCACCAGCATGCTTTAAGTTGACTGGAGTGGCATGCAAGACAGGCCGTGAAATAATGAAAATAAAAAAATATATTTGCTTCCTTATTTTGTAATAACTAACAGTGGGCAGATAATAACGACTGTTGCAGTACTAGCTTAAACTGTCGAGTAACGGTGGGGTGTTGAGAAAAGGTGTGTACGAAAATGTTGAGGTGTACACCTCTATCACACACTACAACAGCGATCGCTTTATTTAATCTAAAGGTAGTAACCATCACAATTGTTGGTTTAAAATGTGTTAAATGTGTTTGGCCTAGTTTTAGACTGTAGGCGTAATTGTCAGCTTTTAGGCTAATTTTTACCTGCTGTTTAAATTTCTTAAGTATCGGTTTACGGAGAATTGGGTTCGAGAGGAAGCCTATTCATTTATGCAATACGGTGTCGAGACTTGTAAACGAAGCTATGTGTGTCATTATGATCGGGAACTAGTTTTCGTTTCGCACTACTTTTCAAAAAGTCAGATTCCTGTACTCAATATCGGGCGAATTTTCAGTAGCCTTGTCAGTAGACAGTAGTACTGTTATTCATTTGTCTTCTGTCTGTTCTCTTCTCACTACTATGTCGTTGTTTGAGATTTTGAAATTTGGTGGTAGCCTTAGCCCTTTCTAATGATGATGCCGTTTGTCCCAATGCTTCCAGAGCCTGGCGGTAAAGTCTTTGTTGGCTTGATGACCAATGTTGGGGTGCAATGGTCCTTGTAGTCCATTCTGCATGCTCTTGGATAGTGAGGGAGTCTAGTCTTGCAAGTGCAAGGCACTCCTTGTGGTTAAAACCAGGAGAATTTTAGCATTTCTCCAGTCAATGTTTAGTCTCCATGCAGTGGATGGCTGTTTTCTTCTTCGCTTTATTTCTTGTCTGTGTGATATCGCTTTATTCTTGTGTGGATTTCTTTCCTTTCTTGCCCGTGGCCTTATGCCCACCACAACGTATTCGTTAGCGAATTTATTTTTATGGTTGTGTATCTTCCAGTAGTGGTTACACGAGACGGTCAAATGTATTATTTCATGTAGTTACGTCGAAGCCTATTAGCTATAAGGAAGCAACGATGTTTTAATTTGCCGTGGTTTTTTTTTTACATTTGGTTACCACTGAAAAAAGCGACTTATGATCAAAGTCGTTGCTATAGCCTTCCCAGTCTTTTTGGCTGAACAGAACTGCACTGTACATTTTGTGCGTGTGTGCAGCTACATCAGTTATAAAAGTTGCCGAAAAATAAAACATTACAGTACTGTGATGTATGGGTATAAATCAACGTTTCCCTTTTTTAATATTCTTTCATTTAAGTGAAATATTTCATTTTTTTCCACAGACATTAAAAAAACTTTACTTACGGCATCATCAAAATGACAGCAATGATCCCGGAGTGTTGGTGCTTTTGGCGTGTGGAACCATAAGTAGTACTTGTGGACAAATTACAAGTTACCCGTTAGCGCTGGTCAGAACAAGATTACAAGCTTCTGGTGAGTAAATAATATTGCATAAAGCAAATGATTTAATGGACTAAATTAGTTAATGGCATGAAGTTCTAGTGAGTGTCGGGTGTTGGGAGGTTTTCTGTGAAAAATTCATGGCTACTGACGGTGACACTTTCAGCTACAAAAAAAAATTCAGCAGTGTTGGTATCAAATTGCACAAAATTATTTAAGCATTAAGTTTTATTCATAATAGCATATTGTCTTGCTGTGTTAACAAAATCGAGCAAAAGGTTAAATTCCTGCTTAGTGTGCTGCACAGTAAAAACTGACTTTTTGGCTGAGTAACTTTGGTTAGAAGTCATATGCACAGAAAAACGCACAACCATAATAGACAAGTTTTTGTTTTTTTAATTTGTTCGTTTGGGTTGTGTTTTTCTGTGAGTATGATTAGTGTGCTGCACCTGGAGGAAGGAATACATTTTAAGATATCTCGTGATGTAAACAAATTAGGCCATGCAATGTTAATTGTTTAGTTTACAGGCACGTGCGAGTGCTTTAAATTATTGCTGGTCAAAATTTTTATCTAAATCTTGTTTGTTTCTTTTCCTTCTCTTCCCCCCACCTTACTTTCATTAAAAATCTTTTTTCGCCAAATATTTAACGATTTTGACATTCCAATATCCCGGAAGAAATCCTCAATTTTTAATGTTTGTTTTATTAATGTGTTTTTTTGTTTAGTTTTAACTTGTTTAACCGCATTAAAAGAAAATAATAAAAATTACAACTTTTAAGGCTATGCAAAGTTAAACATCAGGTTTACAGGCACATGTGGGTACCATTATCCCAGGTCAAATACTTTTATCTGAATTTTGGTCCAAGTGTTAACAATCGCATCTTAACCGAATTTTGACCGATTCTGGAATTCCAATGAACCATTTTAACTGCCTTAACACAATCTTTTCAATGGTGCAAATTTAAAGCGTGTAGCTCAAACCAGTAAGTTATTTGGCAAAAACTAAAAAAAAAAATGAATATAGATGACCTAACATATTTGCAAAATATTTTTTTTTTATATTGACTACATTACTCTTCATGCTTTGAGCTTTACATGTCAAAGAAATGTGGTCAGTTAAATAAAATGAAAAATAAAATAACACGTCTGGTGCTTCAATTTGCAACCTCGCCCGTAAACCGAACATTTTTTTTTTGCGTGGCCTAACGCCCAAAACATGACAAAACATGACACACGATGTACACTCAAAAGGATAAAGGAGAATGTGCAAGTTAGCCCACGCTGTCGGAAAATATACTGTAGCCTAAAAATGTAAATTATAACTGATTTCTGTATTAAATAATGAATGTAAATTGATGTTGGGAGTTCTGCTCTATACAAAAACAACACTCATTTCCACTTCACGGAAATATACTTCGTCTTGCAAATTGTTTTCGACATCCCTCGGATGTCTTAACCTCAAGGATGCTGTACGTCCTACTACATCATATACAGTTCTAAACGTCCTTGAGGCCTGAAGAAGCCATCTGAGGAAAATTCCGAAAATCCAAAAATTTGCAGGAGGTAGTAGGTGTCCTTGAAATGGAAATATGTGAACTTAGTTGTTTTATAACGGGGTGAGAATTTCACCGTACGAACTACAGCGATGTTTTTGAGCTTTGCTTCGCAAAAAGTGCCAAAAAAAGTACAACTTTTATTTTAAACTTTACTTTCAGCCATTGCCGAAATAAAGGGTGAGGCGACCATGTCTAGCTTGTTCCGTTCAATCGTCCAGACTGAAGGGATTCAGGGTCTTTATCGTGGCATCGCACCCAATTTCTTAAAAGTGGCTCCTGCCGTCAGCATCAGTTATGTTGTATATGAACGTTCACGCCAAGCTTTGGGGGTTACCATGACATGATTGTTGAAGCTGTGTAGTAGTGAAACTGTTTTGTGTTACGTTATGAACATTTATTTTCTACAATACGGGTGCTACCAGCTGGCTGGTGGTTGACCGTGTGGCTATGCAACAATATTTGTTTATTGCGGCTTGCTTTACTGTTGTCTTTCTATTTAATTTTATATTTCACCCCTTGAACGGTCAGCGGAAGAAGAAAAAAAGAGCGTTTGTTGTGATTTTGTTGTAAAGTTTTTTTTTATTAGTCCATCTCCATTCCTTGTATGTGAAGACTATTAAACAGCATTTGAAGTTTGCTTTGTTTTTGTAACAACTGAAGCCATTGAAGAGGTAACCTAGGTAACAAAAAAAGCAAAAAAACAAATCCAATTGTTTTTTCCAACTCTTCCACTTAGATTAGAATGAAAAATACAGTTTTTGCCTCAAGTCTTACGGTAGACCGGTAGTACGCTAGATTTGTACCCTTCGATAAGTTCTGCTCGAAAATGGAGTACGTAAACTGCCAACCTTCGTAAGGCATATTTGGTAATTTGGCAGCTATGAACAGTATTTAGCTGCCGCTTATTTAAATTTGGTGTAGCTGAATATTTTCCCAAACTTGCATTGCTGTAAGATAGCAAACACTTACCGCTTACTAAGTCAGGCAACAAATGGTGCAAATTTGTAACGTAGGAGGATCGCAGAAGCAGCTCAACATTGCATGTTGCAAACCATGTGTGCTGCACAGAAAAAATTAACGCCAAGCCTCCTCCCCTCCCCCCAGCATGGTTATGCCCAGCATGGTTTTTTTTTTTATTTTTACCCCAGATGCGCAAACCTAATCGGGTCTCTGATGGCACTGTCAATATTCAATGTGAATTGTCATGGAGATATTTATTTATTTTTTAGCAGATACTGTTTACCAAGAGACCGACCTTAACTTGGCGTTAAGTGCTATCAGTCAGTAGGCTCTTATACGCGTGGGTAATGATGGGTGGATTGCCACCTATTGACTTTTCAGTTTAGGTTAAATGAAGATTTCATTTGTCTCTTCTGACATGCTGGCATCCCTTTAAAAAAAAATTAGCAACCTGGGAACGATTACAAAATTGTCAACCCTGCCCCTCGTCAAGTCATCAATAATTGCCAAACCCTCCACCAGTTTTACATCATTCTTAACTTCTCCCTTTCCCCCTCGAAATTAAGGGGAAGGTGGGTTTTTTTTTGCATTGCTCACATCAATTGGCTGTCCCCACCTCCGTCAGTGATCGTCATAAAGGTACAAACCGACTCCCCCCCCCCCCCCCCCCCCACACACACACACTTTCTAGATGGCATAATACTTGAATGTTACCTAACGCTTAGCTTGAGATTTAGTACTAAATTCTTAATTCTCGTGCAAAAGTTATAGCTGTTGTCAACTTCACTAATGCTGCTGGAATTTTCGGTCTTATCGGTTCACTTGAACACAGAATTTGTATTAAAATACAGGAAACACTTTTATCACCTCCAATAAAAATGATAAAAGTGTTGGTGGTAAGTTTTTCCGGTATTTTAGTATGTCTGATTATTATCACTGTCTACGCCATTTACCGGTTTTTGCGTACGAACACAGAATTCTTAACCCGTTGCCAAAAATAATTCACGAACGGTGTTCGCAATGCCGAGACATTTAATTAGTGGTTAAAAAGCCTGGTCTTCTAGACTAGTGATTTCCAGAAAAAAGTCTAGATTAGCGCCATACTTTGATGCAGTTTCAGCCATTACGTGACGCAAACTGGGCTAGTATTTGTTAATTACCCCGTTCCAAATTTGTGTTGCATTCTTATTTTGCAGCAAGCTATTTCTCAATGGCAGTAAATAAAAATAAGGAAAAGGGCTTCCATCGATCCTCCTACGTTCCGTAATTGAGTTAGTACAGCAGTCTATGGTTAAAATAATAAACTGGTAACATTTGCTCTTTGTTGAACCAAGATAACCTTCCAATTGTCAGCAGGGTCACTACAAATTTTCTATCCATTTTCTGGAATTGTCATTTCATCACCAAATTTTCCCACTATTTCTACTTCAGCCTACATAATTATTCTAACAGACCATAATGAGAAGTGGCGTTAGGGCCAAGTATCTATAATCCTTGGTGGACCAGCCTTAAAGTTTGATGTTATTTAGATCGGTCATCAGTCACCTAGCTAGCACTTTTTTTTTTTTAATTCTGTCAAGTGTTTTCCTTTATAAATTATTTATGGTGCAAAAATATGTAAACGGAACTGCATTTTAAACAGCTTTGTAGCAATACTCGTAACTCTTAATATGAGTACTAGTGTAGTTGCGATCTTGTATGACTTAATTGTTAAAAAAAAATACTGGACCTTAGTCAAGGTCCCTTTACAATGGTTAAGTATAGTGCATTTCCTACACAATTTCATTCACTTGTTATTCATATCATCTAGGTCATCATGAACGTCCTTTAAATTTAACAGTATTAAAGTGGGAGAATTTTTAAACCCATTCAAATGCAAGCTTTTACCGAATTTTGTCTGTTCTCGGCAAGGTGTTGCATAATAGCGTCCTCATAGCTATGCCCAAAGTCGTTAGAAATTTAGCAGTCTTCAGATTTGTCCCAATGAAATAAGTTCCAACAAAAATTTTCAAAATTTTCGGCATAAATATTCCAGTATTTAATCAAATTTTCTAAGCAAGGTGGTGAGAAGTTAAAAGCCTCGAAATAAAAAATTGGAACTTGCAAGTTTTGCTCCGTGTAACCTTCTTCTAATAAACACTTTCCGGATCACGGCAGTGGCACAAAAATACAACTGATGGACTTGTTTTTTAAAGGCTTGATTTTTTTTCATACGTCCTAAACAACTGGACACCAAGCTGCCTACACCACTGGAATCTGCACAGCGTAGCGTTAACTAACTCGTGTTCTGAAGCAAGGGGATAAACAGAGCATTTTGCCATTTTTCTTTGCCTGAGGAGGGTTGTAAAAGTCGGCGTTAATGGATTACAGATGTAGATTCTACTAGCCATTGTTTGTGTAGGCTGATTATTGCCGCAACTGACATTAGGCAAATAATTTTAACCTAACCTTTCTGGGCAGGTGCCATCACTAGGCATGAAATAGCATTTGCCGGTATGTACTCAATTCCTTCATGGCATCACTACGAACAAACACTGATCCCATTTCCTTTTAATTTGAATCTACATGTTGTGTAAATGTTAACGCTTTGCTCGTGTTCTTCTAAAATCTGTCTTCTAGCATTCATTCTGGGGCTTTAAAATAGGGTTTAATAATTTAGTGTTTGTAAAACCAACATTTCATTGTAACTGGGTTCTGTTCTGCACTCAAACCTGGTGCATCAACCTTATGTTCTTTAACTTTTGACTCTCATTTGGGACGTCTGTAAGTGACTATAATTGCAGTTTTGATGGGGATGATGAAATTTGCAGTGGATAAGATTTGTCTTTGGAAGTAACGAGTAATACCAGGAACACACGATTTAACAATTTACGACTATCTAGATCATTCCGTTTTTCTATTTTTGTTCAGTATTTGTTTTGTTTCATTTGCCATTTTGCTGCTGCATTTTCTGCATTTTGAGTCTTCATCCCAATTTTATTTTTTGTTGCTTTAATTTAAAACTATTTTAAGGTTGTAGATCTAATCTGTACCAATTCCATGCAGGCATGCGTATAGCAGTTACAGTTTGTAATAGTAGTTGGATACCATTCTGCAAAAATGTGTCAAGCCACATAAACATATTGTTGAGATAACGAGCATTAATGTTCTTTATTCACTAAAAAATAGTGTTGTAATAGCATTACTGTTCTGTGTGTGCTACTACAACACTGTATTTTTTAATGAATAAGAACATTTAACACTCGTTATCACAAATAATTATTTATGTGGCTTGACACATTTTTGCAGAACGGTGTCCAGTTCAACTAAGTGTTTTCTTCATACAGGGGCGGTCCACAAAAAACTGACCCAACATTTTCTTAGTCCAACTTTTCTAGTTAGCACCCCTCAAAACCAGGAGAAGACGTAAATCTTCCTGTTTCATTAGATTTGATTTGTCCTATCCTGGTTCTGAGGGGTGCTAACCAGAAACGTTGGACTTACAAAATGTTGGGTCGTCAGTTTTTGGTGAACCACCCTGTATAGTGCTGGTATTTTCCTTTTGAAATATTCCTGTTGCCTACACTGCGACAAAACTACGTGGAATTTCCAATCTGAATGGGAAAAGAACTACTTATTAGTTAGCTCTCTTAACATTCTCTAGACGAAGATCCAGTTTGATCTACTACCTTAGGTTTGAAGTTTTGTTGTCCTATCAACTCAACTGTATTGTTGTTGAAATGCAGAAATTTTACAGTAATTTATGTACATTTTCTCATTGTCATCAGAAGAATAAAGTTCTTGCTTTTTGTAATGTTAGAATTTCGGTGTTTCATTTCTTGTGGATGTAGCGAACTGGTCTGATATACTACATATGGTTGGTATTCAATGAGAAAATGCAAAAAGCCAGTGTGATTCAAAACATTTTGAATAGCTGTAAGCCCGCCACTGCAGTGACATTGTACCAGTAGTTCCGATGTTAAAGAATGTAATGGTATTATCAATTTTGTCCGTTTTCAACTACGGTGTGAACCTAGAACACCGACAAATAGTAATTAAAATCGGTGTACTTTTTTGTGTAACCAGATGAAGTAAAAAAAAATCTAGGTGGTTTACAATGTATGGTATAATGAAAGATCGCAAGTTACTAAAACTGATAAAAGCCAGGTTGTGCCCCTGTAGTATAATCTGAGCAACCGGCGACACAGTGCGTGTGGCTGTGTTGCAGTAAGATTTATCCTGCGATTTTTTTCTTTCTTGTGTCTTCTCTTTCTGCGATCGTGTCGCCAAAAATGTTTGCTTCCAATCCGATCTTGAGACGATGAGAGGGGAAACTTCAATCTTGCCAATCAATCATTCTGATCAAATGAAATAAAAAATTTGCCGATCATAAACAAACATTGGCTTTCAAAGCAAATGCTTTATAAATGTCCTTTAAAATAGAGCCAAACTCCCGACGATTTCGACCACAAACAAACTGCTACTGCCTCCTTTTTCTGTACGATGCATACTCTTAGTGGAGTGGCTTGAAAATAAAGTTTTGACAAATCTGTTGTCACTGAATTTTTCTTGATTGTCATGAAAGTTAGTGGGTAGAATCAGCAGAACGAATGAAAACATTGCAGTATTTGTGCGATTCAATCAGAAAGCCACCGTTGTACACACGCACATGAGGGCTTTGCTCAACTGACATTTATTGATTGCATGATCGAGGTGGGAAGTATAGCATCCAGTGATGACTTAAGCAATCAAAATTCGGTTTGCCACGTCGCGATCCAGAAAAACCCTTTGCTCCTAACAAATTACAATTAGTAGGTAATCTTAAGTGATCGAGCAAGAGCTGCTAATTCTTCAACGTGAATTATTACAAATACGATGTAGAAAATGAAATATGATAGCATCTGTACGACAGTGAAAACAACGCTCGTCATATTACTGTGAAAATTCGTCAAATTAGAGTCACAATTCCGAAAATTATGGAGAATATTACCGCTAAACTTCACAACGAAGACACTTTCAATGTCATGCGAATTTTTAATGGCAAACTGTCATCTTCCTTGGGCGCTTTTGACAAAGTATCGGCCTCCTTACACCTACATCGTTGCTGTAGGGTTAGGAATTCGTAGCAGACGATGTAGGTGTAAGGAGGCCAATACTTTGTCATAAGTGCCTGAGGAAGATGGCAGTTTGCCATTGAAAATTCGCAAGACATTGGAAGTGTCTTCGTTGTGAAGTTTAGCGGTAATATTCTCCATAATTCTCGAAATTGTGACTCTAAGCTGTATGACAAGTTTGAGCGTGGTTTGATCGGATTGGTTATTGGTAAAATATTAGTGTTTTGCCAATCGATCCGATTATGCTAATCGGACCAGTACAGCCCTACTAATTCGTTCAACACACCAGGTCTGTTTTAGTTTTCCGGAAGTTCAGTTATTGCCTTTTCCAAGCCCCGTAAGAAACTTGGGCGACAGGAGTAGAAGATTAACACACAATCTTAGATGTCTGATGCTATGTGATTGTCATAGTATAAAACTACAGCTTCACACTAAAGAATCTTGGCAAACTTGGCGCACTGCATTTCAAACCATTGTGCCGTGATACAGCATTGAGGCAAACCACTTCAGGTCTTTACGTGCGTTTAAATCTTCGTGCTCTATTTCAAACTATCTGAAATAACTGAATTTCCAGAAAAAAAGGAAAAATTGAACATCCCTAGTAGCTAATACTACTCTACAATTAAATATATACAAATCACCAGTTCTGGGGGTCATTTTTATACCAGAGGAGAAGTGGGCATGTCGACAAAGGTGTTCTGTCAGGGAATTGTGTTCTAACTAGTGTTTGGCGGTACCAGAAATTGGCCAGCCGGTGCCAGTAGCCTACCAAGTGTAGTGCCCCGGTACTTATGAATGAGGCAGTATCTGGTATTACAGTGCTGTGGTGCTAACAACCGATTTTTAAATAACACACTTTATTGAAAAATGAGTTGTTGATATAGGTTTAATGGAAAAAATTATTGACTTTTTCCTCCATGATTTAAGCTTTATGCATGTTTCATGACATATTTGATAAACAAAAAACCACGTTCTAAAACATGCTATCCAAGAAGAAATGCAAAGTAAACAAACGTTGGTGTGTAGCATCAAAGTTATGCAAATTTGGCTCCACTTTTACGCATTGTTCAGAATTCCAATTTTACCATTGATGATCTTTAACTAATTAAAATTGCACTGTCTTGAGCCCTACAACACAAAAACTAAATGAACTATCTAATTTTGGCACTTTTTTTCATATTGAAACAATACCCATATTTTAACAATGCTTGGTATTTGGCACCATTGCATTTTTGGTGCTGCCCAACACTACTTCTAATGTTCCTAAAAGAGGGAAAAGTTATGGGCGATTGCCGTTTTTCAAGGCATCGTACAATACTGTAGATTTTATGAGGGGGAGGGTTAATTTTTTAAAAGGCGAAAATGTGCATTTTATACCTTTACCTCCATTTCGTGTTTTATCATCAGGAAACCTCGTCAACTCATGTTTCTATTATAGGTGCAAATTTCATATTTTTCTTTACTCGGCATTGGCCGGTGGACCAAACATTTTTAGTCGCCAAATGTGAAACTTTGTTGCCAAGGACAAAACTCATTCAATCTAGTGAGTCCTTACATCTGTCATAGCAAAATTTTCTTTAAATAATTGTGGGACGTTCACATGGCCTTGTATGTGATAGGTTGCAAAAAACTTTTGATAATAAAAAAATTTCTATCACAGTACCATTTTTCCTCATAACTTCTGAACAGTAAGGGCACCATCGGAAAGCTGGTAGAAAAACCTTTAAAATGGTGTATTGAAACATTAAAATCCGCCAACAATAAGTAAAAATACATTGAATTTGGTTTGGTCTTCTTTATCACCAACTCTGGGCCAAATTATCAAGGACCGGTGAATTTCAGCACGCATATCTACCCTTAATAAGTAAGGCACACATTTTCAGGGCCGGCTCAAGACAATTTGGGGCCCTACGTGGATTCAGTAACTGGATTCAAAAGTGCAGCATTAAAAGCAATTTTTCCCTGATCTTTTCATTCATGTCCAATTAGAATCATTAAACACTCATTTTTCATACGGTCCAGGCCAATAGCCATTTTACTTTTTGTTTTTCTTAAAAAAAACAATGTAAACCACAAAAAAACAGTAAATAAAGTTGCAAAAAAATCCTAATATTACAGTCACGAAAACGGGAAAGAAAAAAAACAGAAAAATCGTTACTTACTATAACAGCAAACAAAAACACACAAAGAAACAAAAACATACTTCCAAAAGGGGGAAAGAAAAGTAACAGAAAGAAACAAAATAGAGAAGGAAAAAAATGGGAAAGGGCCGGGGGGGGGGGGGGACAAGAAAGAAACATCCATTTCACCGTTTCGCGTTTCCCATTTCCTATCAAACTGCCAACTGACTACGAAATTGCCATCCGCATGTACCATTAGTTTCGGTTTCGGGTCGTGCAACGATTTGACCAATTATTAACCCACATCATTCCCGAAGTTTCGGAGCAATAGGACAGATTCTCATCCCATTCTTCTCTTTAAATTGTTCGCAATAGAATAATATAAAGGATTTTCAATCCATAATCTACCTTCTTTTCTCGCTATAGTAGATGCGTGCCATCGCTCCCGGGCGGGCCCCCTTAATTTGGGGGCCCTACGCGGCCGCATTGCTCGCGTGCCCCTTGAGCCGGCTCTGCACATTTTAATCAATGGCATGTTTAAATTCGTGGCATTCGGCAGAGCACAGTGAAGTATTCAGCCGAATAATTCAGTATTCGGCCTACTGTGCCATTATTCGGAATTTGCTATTCTGCCGAATACTATTCTGATTAAATATTCGGTATATTCATTATTCAGCAGGGTAAGTATTCAGTATTTGGCAAATTTTATATTCTATGCATCCCTATATAAGACCATCACCTCTTCACTCAAAAGTTCCTGGAGCCGCGCATGAATGATTGCGAAAAAAGGAGGAGGAACAAGATTAATTTTCAACTTTCGGAAGTTAAACCGTCATCTCGCCAAAACTCATTTCGAAATGGAAACAATCGTATGTGTTCGGGAACTCT
This sequence comes from Lithobius niger, assembly GCA_023313725.1. Lineage (NCBI taxonomy): Eukaryota > Metazoa > Arthropoda > Chilopoda > Lithobiomorpha > Lithobiidae > Lithobius > Lithobius niger. The sequence continues at coordinate 41,327 of JAHWFP010130529.1, forward strand.
CAAAAGGACGAATTCACAATTTGTATCGGTCTTGAAGATGCTTGCCGAAACATTCCGCTTCATCCTTCCGTATTCCATCTGTTTCGCTTCATGTCAAAAGGAATGATGTAGCATTAGGAGGTTCTCCCCTTTCGGATTTGTCACTGCACCACACTGATAATTCCAATGTTCTGCAGCATCGTGGTTCATCAATCGGATGGAACTGAAGAAGGAAGACCCCCATCCTCGTCCTCTAACCAGTTCCTTTCTCACGCAACACAAAGGGAAGACTCTCCACCTAAAACCTGATTTCTTCATCTTCGTGGGAGGAGATATTATTAACCAACCTTAAACAAGCCTGTTTCTCTTCTCTGTTCTCCAGAAGCCTTCTGCTCTGCCACCAAAAAGTGGTGTGGATGGTGCAGTTCCAGCGACTTCGACCCGTGCAATCCTTCTGTAACCCATTTGGCCTCCTTCCTGGAATTTCTTTTTGAAAAAAAAAGATTCACTAACAGCGATCAAAGGCTATACAGATCGGCCACCAACTCTATTCTTTCACGCATTGCCCAGCACTAGACAGCAAAATTATTTCCAGTCTCATTCTGGCCTGTGAAAATGCTCGTTCTGAAACTCGACTTTTCCTTATATGGAATCTCCCACTAGTTCTCGAAAGCCTTTCATCGCCGTCTTATGCTGCCTCTCTACTCCGCTTCATTTTTACACCTCACTCACAAGACTCGTCTTTCGTCTTGCTCTGGCATCAGTGGCAAGACAAACCGAACTGGCAGCGTTCTCCAAGGAAGACAACCATATCTGCTTTTCTAAAGATTGGACTTTGGTCACACTCGCCTTCCCAGCTCAATTTAGAGTGAAGAACCTATGACCAAGTGGACAAGATCTCGTGAGAAGTACTTCTGCTGCCAGTTCCTCCCTTCAAATTAGGGAAAGGATCTGTAACGTCAGAGAACATGCGTACGAACTTGGTCCAAATGACTTGGGACGCCCCTATTGAGGTGCAGGCTCAAGAGGCAAGTGCCTTAGCAGCTTCATGGGTTTCACGATTGCGGCACTCCACTAGATGAAGTCGTCGTTGCCTGTTCATCAAATAACAAAAAACACTTATATAAGCCACTAACTTCGTGACACCGTGGCTCTACTGGTGCAAAATCAATGAAAAGACATTTGGTTGCAGGCAGTTTCATTGGACATGAAAATTGTATAACTAAATAAAAAAAAAGAAAGAATAAAGTGTTACAATTTTGCTTTTTTTCGTTTGTGGGGAGCCTGTCGTGTTTTTGTATTAATGGACTTCTTGTATACTTTATTTACAGGGACAATGATTTTCCACTATTCCGCAATTTTCAAAAAATCACGGAATTAACAGTAATTGTTTTATCTTGAAATTTCTTGGTGATATGCCAACCTTAACGACGTGTTGGTCCATTTTAAAAACCGCAGAAAGTTGAAATTTTAAATACTCGCAGATTTTAATGGATTTTGTGTTAATTTTTGGCTTTTTTTCAACAATTAGGTACTCGTAATAGCGGTCTGGGCATAAATTTAAACTTTTATGTGAATTCTAGGTTGTTCATATACACACAAATTGTTGTGAACAAGCAACTATACCTTTTCAGCAGTAAAGCGGCCGATCTGACACCAAAATTTAACTTTTTTGCCTTAACTTAACCTTTTTTAATTTGCCGTGGAAAACGACAATTTGTTCCCGCGGAATGGCGAGATTGATGGCCGCGGAAAATCCTTGTCTCTTGTTTATTTACATAACTTTGAAGTTTTGATGACACTTTTGAATCACTTGAAACACAGGAGTGCAAAAAATTCTGATTGTTTATCACATCTGAGGTGGGCAATGTTACTTGGATAAGTTGAAAGTAGGATAACAATGGATCCATTGTTTCAACAATTCTGATAATGGATACTGAACGATAATGCTTGCATTGTTACTGCACTAGTGACTTGGAATGGTCACTTGAAATGTACTGTGGTTTTGCCAGAACAGTGTCTTCCATTGGACGATGATGACCAGGAGGGAGAAGCTGCAGAAGGTTTTGTTTTAAAATCGCTGCAATTTCTATTGGCTGTATGCTTTCAAGGAAGGTAAGAAGTTTTAAATGAACACTGGAAGAAGCTAATAGTTTTCATTGTGAGCCGATCAAGTATAATAATGTCATCAAGTGTATGGAATAAGACTACTTTGCTTTTAATTAAGAGTTAGGGGTGGGGGTGCCTAATTAAAGTTGGTTAGTGATGCTTCATTGGTTCCAAACTCTATGTAGAGGTAATTTTAGGGTACCCAGGCAAAGCTTAGCTCTGTAGTTGTAAGAGAGAAATTCTTAGTGAAGGGTATTGTTTGAATCCAGTGGATTATCCAGACAGGGTGTATTAGGCCACTTAAAAAAAGAAAGTTGGCTCTGGCCCATTTTATCAAGAAATCCATGCAGAATTTTATTATTATTTTTCTTTTCGACTGTACTTTTACTTACATTTTGGGGAATTATTTTTTATTTGGATAAAATAAAAGAATACTGCCTTGTAATTCTGCTTACCACATGTCCATACAATTATTTAACGACGAGAATGGTAATTTTATATTTCCATTTCTCTCTAAGGGCCATTTTTGATCTGTAACTGCTCTTTTTGCAGTGTCTGTTGTGCAGCTGGGGGCTGAGAACCAATTTTTCTTTTTTTAATGGCCTTGTGTATTGTTTTTTATTATTATTAATTTCTTCACGTCCATTCAAATTCATTGTACATTTGCTATTTGCACAGCTATTATCCTGTTGTGCAAGGTAGTTTTTGAGTTCTCACTGGTACCGTACCTTACAGCCATACCACGTTTTCAATTTTCTTTCTGCCCAGATGCCTTCGTATTAATGCATCGCAGGTGCTGCCATGTTGGAATAGTTATATGTACATACGTTGTATGTGGAAAATCTTGCGTAACTTAAAACGTCAGGGACTTTTGACAATTACACATGAAATGAAAGGCCACTACAGTGTACAATTTGGATGCTTTGCGTTAGTTACTGGGACACCACTAAATTTTCCATATACGTAGCCTATGTACTCTTCAACTGTTATTGATGTGAAATAGATTTATAGTGGTTGAGTATATGTTGTGATTGGCAGTTGCTTTACTTTCATAGTTTTTTTCTGTTGTAATGTGGTGTTAGGTTTTATTAGTTTCACGCGGAGAACCTAAAGAATTGTGTAACTTAGCCTGTTTTATGTGGCGAATCACACCAAACAACACCAGCTATGCGTCCTGACGCGTGTCCGAAATATACCTTAAATCTTACGTGATCAGATACCACCTTAGTATAGATCTAACCTAGGTAAATTAACCTTTTAGGTCAGCCTACATTAATTGAATCAATCTAATTACATGCAGCAAGGAATGGTTTTGAGTTGCTGCCGATTCCAAGTCATTGTACCTATATCCCGAGAGAGAGAAGTGCAACAGGAAAGCTGTTCAACTGCGTGCAGTTCTCAGAAGTCCTCCTCACTGTGTTACATAATGGGATGCTTCCCTTGACCATGGCACATTTCAACTCTGCAATTAGCATCTAATCAATCCTTAATTAGTTCAAAACTCGCGTCACTTCTGGTGTCCCCAACGCTTCTCACCTCGCACTTACTCCTCACCGTTTCTTTTGCCGCGGCACGAATTGGTGGCTTCAATTATCCGCTTGGATTTTCGGTGCACGATTGTGGATTTATTTATCGTGCTCAAGGACGATAAAAACACATCCAAGACGGTTAGGGCGGATTATCAGGAGGAACTGGTGCACGATGTGGTGGATGTGTGTGGCTGTAAGTAGACTAGTAGAGAAAAACGAAAGATGGCAGCGCCGTTAGGCTCAAAGCGGGTCATTGTTTGTGGCGATTCCATGGGGGTAGTTTAGCAAAAACTACGAGTGCACTACCGTGTTTATTAGGTAAGGAAATGCAGATGGCATTTAGTAACACGCTAAAGGTGGGCTGGGTTCGTGAGAGGTGAGAATTGGTACGAGCCGGTCGCATAGATTGACCCGAGCGGCAGGCCGTGCATTGAAATGGGTTTGGAGTGGCCGCTCCGTGAGGATTTGAATAAAAATTATAACGTATGGAATGAGAATGAGGTTCTGGTCGTGGAAACATTAAACCATAGTTGGATGTTGACGTTGGGGCTAACAAAAGGGAGTTGTTTTATGAAACCCAAAATGAGAAGTGGCTAGGCAGCGAGTGATGTATATGTTTACAAGCCAGTTGGTCTCGAGGTATCGTTGTGGCCGGAGGCGATAAAATCAAAGAATCCGGTGTGGAACGGGGAGAAACGTGCTGTAGTGGTGGAACCGCAATAAGACTGTGACTTTATCCGTTGGTTAGAAGGACTCCATTTCCGATCGCTACATGGTAGACGACATTTACGGAGGGAATTCGTGCCTCCGCACACTCCTATGTTGCCGTGACTGCTGTTATTGCCGTGAACCATCTGTTATTGACGCGGTGGATGTTGATATGGTGTCAGTGTGAAACAGATTTATTTCTCGTGTTGTTGCTGTTGTTGCTTCAAAAGCGTTGCAATTGTTTCTGATGGACCCAGTTGATTATTCGGGCTCCTGGAAGGCTCATGTGTCGCAAATATTGGTTGGTACTACTACTTTACAGATTCAGTTGTTACTAACAATAAACAAGGTGCGGCGAGAACGATTACAGTTGGCGTTTGCGGAAGATATTGAGACCAGAGTTATTGTCAGGCCCCCGTCTTTAACGGAACTCTTTGGGCAGCCACTGCCCAAGTTGTTAAAGCGGGCACAGCTTATAGGGTCGCGGCGATGGTTTGCACGATATCGCAACCAAGGCGAGGTATGCAGGCAGTCCGTCAGGGTGGCTCATATCGCTGAGGTAGAGGTTGGTGGTCTCGGGGCCGTGGTGGTGCGTCGTGTCGAGAAGTGAAGCGCCGTATCTGTCAGGCTTGGTGACGGTAGTGGTTTTACGGCTTTCCAGTGGTCGATTGAACCAGGGTTCGGTGAGACGATTATTTTCTTTACCATGTCCGATAATATCCAATGAAGGAGACCTTTGCATTAGGGTTACTTATACGAAAGGACGCATTAAAGTCACTTAAATGGCACGTGATTCTGTTTAGGGATTCTTCCAGAATACTATTTGTTCCAGCACACACAATTAGGGTTCCCTTTGGATCACTTACTTCTAGGAGATGTGGGAGTTTTGAGATCAGATCCTTAGTTTTCAGGCCAGGGTACGTCCAGGTTCGGGATCTAGGGTCGTCGCTGCCACGCAATTTTCGAACGTTTGAATCCCCAATTATTGTAGTGACCCCTTCCCACTGCATGTGTCCATCGGCACTACTGTTCTCGGTCCCGTTCGTCCTGTGGGTTTGTCCAGAAATTTCCGTATCTTTCAATTTGTTTTTTCTATTACATAGTGCAGATAAGTCGTGACCCCCTTCCTGTGATTCTGGACGTTGGATCCCTGGTTCAGTATGTTCAGGTAGCTTGGTAGGGCTTACATTGACAAACTTATTTTTTTGTTTTTCTGCGCTTACGAGTAGTAATATTTTTATGGAGAGGCAACTGATTTGTTGGTATTACATTTTTCTTACATGCGGACTGTTCACTTTTTTGGTCAAGTTGGGCTGAAATAATCTTAAGCTCACTCCCATTTGGGGCCCTGAGATTCACAGAAAGGGTCACAGCTCCGGTCGAGGTGAGGTGGTCAGGTTTCTTTTCAACTAGGGCTTCACCCGGCTTATCAACAAAGGCCCCCTCCCTCTCGGCAAGCCACACTTCCATTTTCGAGCAGATGTCGTTTGCATACTTCTGTAGAATCTGTTGTTTCTGTTGTTGTTTAGCAAAGAAATCCATACTCCAGCGTTCAAATATTTTCTTGTAGTCATCAAACTTCGACTCAAGTTCAGTAGTGATCTTGTCTGGGAGCGTGGACATCTTGGTATTAATTTCCCCCATATCTATATCCTTTTCGAGGCTAAACTCCTCAAGTCGGTTAAGTAATTTAGAAGAGAGTTCGTGGACGTCAGGGAAGCACTGGGATTCACGAAGACTCGATTGCACATTTGTCTTTACTCCAACATCGATATCCTCTGCCACCTCAGGTGTACTATGAACAGGGAGATGCCCCCTAAGTGGGGTCTGGAAGGTATCGAAATACATAGTTCGGCGTCTTTCTCCCTGGTATCTCAGGGTCTGGCCCTGTTTGTGAGCAAGGCTAGATGGAACCTTCGCAGTGGTGAACAAAAATTTTTCCATCTTAAAAAAAAAAAAAACTAAGGAAAAAAAAACGGTAAAACTCGAGGGAAAAATCTGCAGGAAAGATACACACCAGGTATGCACGAAAGCCGTTTCCAAAAAGTGCTTCCGTGAAAGTAAGATATAAAAAAAAAAAAAATTGTCGGAGCCGGGATTCGAACTCGTACCACAATGAGGAAGACCAAGATGGCGACGGCCTCTCGAAGCAAAACCAGCAAAACCGTCCAAACAAATCAGCCCAAAAATAGCTCAGACGAGGCCCGAAACGGGCACCAACGTCGTCCGAACGATGCCCTAAGTATTCATGGATCTATGAAGCACAACGAACCTGAAGCAGCATGGTTCAAGAGATGGATGCAGCGCATTTCACAGGAGCAAGTGCAAGACAGCAGCACAGCGATCGTAACGACATTTTTTACTTGGTCCAACTCCGTCTCACACTCTGGGAGTTCCTCTGGCATCAACATCCATGCCTTTTCCCATCTCGGCCCCTTCTATTGACAATCCCGCCCTGTCTCGGCTATGGGGCCCATCTTCAACGGTTTCGGCACCTCAAAGCCAACCCCTACCTCCACCAACGTCCACACATCCGTCTCTTCCCGATGTTCAGCCTTGTATAGCTATCTCTTCTCCTACAAAAGCTGACCCTCTGAAGAATGATCGCCCGTCTGCAGAAAATTCATTCGGACTGGACGTGGACTGCTCCTTCATGCAAATCCAAATTCGCTCCCGCCAATACAAAGGTGCTTCGATCTATCATCAAACACAAGCTACAATTATCATCCAAAAGCCTGAAATGTCTTCAACGTAACGCATCGCCCTTAGCCAATTGCTTTCACCAACATTCCATTCAACTGGCAAATGCTAAAAAGGTAATTACTGCCATGAAACTCAACATTGAGGACCTCACGGCTTGCAACAACAAACTTCGCCATCGTTTATATCTGGCTGACGCACACATGCGGAATATGTGTCCGACCCTTCATCTTCAAATTCACCTGCTCGTAACGTAGACCATGATCACTTCGTTGGGCGAACTTTGTCATTTTTTCACCTACAACTCCGCAACGATCTCCACAAGGTATTTATTTTCCCCACCTTGGATTAAGCTCTTCTATTAAAACTCTCTGAACTTCCGAGCCGACTCGCTCTTGTGATGGAAAGTTCCTTCCCATTGTTGATTGCCTTTGCGTATTGAAATCTGCCGAGACCTACTCTCGTTGGGAACCTGGCTCGCACCCTTAGGAATCCGTCATGTGGTGCCCTCCACTATCAGATTGACGAGGTCAACTGTGAATGCAAAAATTTACAGGTAGAGGATATTTTCGTGTCGGCAACTAGAAAGTCCAATTTTTCCGGGGTCAAAATTGGTTTCTATTGCCTCATCAAAAATTACACTACCTGTACGCACCCAACCTCCCCTCTTCAGTCGCCACCATGACATATCGAGAGGGAAAAAGAGATGGCTGGCTAAAGCCATAACACCATTTTGGAGGGTCTGCGCTGTGCCTGCAGATGCATAGATGGGTTGCGAAATGGGGCGGATCCAAATTTTTAATTCTCCAGGGTAAACAGCATTACGGAAACTAAATGCAAAAGTTTATAGGTAGTGGGTATTTTCGATAAGGCAATAGAAACCAATTTTAACCCCGGAAAAATGGGCCTTTTTGATTGTTCAGGAAATAAACTCTATTCGTTAGTCTGAAATTGTGTGCTTATTTCTTCAACAATAAAAAATTGCGTGATGAGCTTTTGTCTTTGAATAGGTCTGCTCATAGGGTTTGCACGGCCCTGTGTTTAGGCATTCAGAGTAATAAACAGTACAGAATTTTTAATGAAATAGTTGTGGTGTCTGGGGGTACAGCTTAGGAATGAAGTAGTGTACAGTGGTATTTTAAGAGATTTTAGTTGTTACAAAGTAGTAAGGAGTTCCAAGGATTTTTCCAGTGAAGCTATTTTTTTCAAATTTATAGTTGATTGAGCGAGTTGCAAGACTTACCGGTAAAGAACACCTCTTACTAAACTTCAGTACAGCTATAATTTTTTTTTCCTGGGAGGAAACTAAGCGTATAAATTTGGTGTCCTATTGATGAATGAGTAGGGCAAAAGAAAAGTACCTTGTTTTACGGGAGTTTATCACTCAAAAGCAACGTGCGCGGGGCGGGCGGCTTTTATTTTTATTTTTATACCAAAATTTAGATTGAACAGGTAAGTAAAATTTTTTTTTGCTAGGTTAACATATAATTTTATCCAGGCCTACATTTTCCCTTTCTGTTCATATCGAGCTTTTTGTTTATTTATTTATTTATTTGAAATAACTGCAACGCCCCAAGGAGCAATTAAGCAGTATAAAAACAGAACAAAAACAAGGAGCCCACAAGCGCCACAGAAGCAAGGCAATCAAACAGTATGGCTGCAGATCATAGGCTGTACAGTAGTTTTGATCTTTCTGACGAAAGCAATTTCAGAGTCAGTTTGAACAACCTCTTGGGGCAAATTATTCCATTCAACAATGGTGCGTGGAAAAAAGGAGCCTGCAAGTACGTTCTTGCTGCACTGCAATCTTTTCACCTTTCTGGTGTGGTCATGGCGACCCACAAAGTCAGGGGCACCACAGAAGTCAATCGGATCCACAATAGTACCGCCATTCAGAACGCGAAAAAACAGTTGCAACCTATGGAGTTTTCTTCGCTCTTCCATCGAGTTCCACAACATCTTGTTGCACATTCCAGTGACACATGTCTCTCTCTTGTAATTGCCAGTGACCATTCTCACCGCCCTCCGCATCACTCTCTCCAGACAATCCGAAAGATACTTCGTGTAGGGATCCCACACAGCACTATGATTGGCTTTGCCAAACCATTGTATCGTATTGCAAGCTTTGCACAACAGATAGATGTTTCTGTCTATTGTTGGTAGACCTCTTGCACCCTGTTTGATTTGAAAGGGAAGCGAAGTCATAAAAAAATTTCACGCTATCGATTTTTGGCGACGCGGGCGCTCCTGTAAAACAGAGTTTCTTTTCTTTTTTTGCCCTAAATGCTATTTATTCATTAGCGTTAGAATTGGGCACTCTTTTCTTGGCATGTTTTTTTTTTTAAAGGTGATGGATGAATGTTGTGTACTCAAACCCATAGGGTAATGATTTTTTTTATGGATTCTTATTTTTTTTGTACCTTTCCGTGTATTTCCCTCTTATTTAAGATTTGTTTCTTTTCCCCTTCAGATTGCAGTCATGTCTCCTACTTGCATCATATGCACAGAGCCTCTGGGCCATAAGGATGTGTCTGCAACTCGCTGTGGTCATGTTTACCATGAGACATGCATTGAACGTTGGTTGGACCATGCAAGTTCATGCCCGCAGTGTCGAAAACCACTGACACGTGCAAGTCTAATCCATAAGCTGTACTTCACCACCGACGAGACTGAAGAATCCAACAGCTCAAATGCTGCTGGGCTTGTTGACGACACTCGCTCCCTGCGTGAAAGCCTCCAACAAGAAAAAGATGTAGTCGAGGAGCTGAGGGGAAAATTGGAAGACGAACTGACCAAACATCGGTTAACAAAAACGTGCTGCATGGTCTTCAAAGAGGCATTCCAAACACGAGCACGTAAAGAAGTTCAAGTGCTGACCAGCCTACAGGCGGAAATTGCAAATTTTTGGTTGACCATCAGTAAACAACCACTGGACCAAAACATGGCAGAAGAGATTTGGAAAAAGTTAATATCAGTTTCCGTTATCCTAAATACCATGAAACATCAACAGATACATAGCTCCGACACCTTCATTCATCGCTTGTGGAGTCTCGTATCCGAAATCCGAAATCGTACCCATCAAGTCAATGATTTAGAACGAAGGTTGGCCAAGCTGCAGTTTGATTCAGCAGTTTATCAGCGTAAACAACGGTCAGAAAAACTGAGAATGCAGCATGAACTCTTTAGCTACCAAGCACAAATAAATGACTTGAGAACAGACCTACAGGCTCATGAACGTCAAACGTCTGAAATTGCGGCTGAAAATGCAACTTTAGCATGCTTGTTAGAATGGCATCGTCAGCAGCAAGCTCGACGAAATTCACCCCCATCTACAGATGTATATCCTTCAAACCATGTTCATCGCCTGCTTTGGATCGCAACTTATCCTGTGGTAAGTCAAGTGTCGTACCATTTTGATTTCCTTGCATTCATTCTTACAAATAACTTGAATAACGCAGAAAGCCTGGATACAGCTTAATACATCCCAAATGATAAAAGCTACCTATACAACAAGTTCGGAAAAGTAATTAACACTGAGGAATCTTGAGTGAAAATTCAATGACCCTTGACGGACTCCTCTACGTTTCATCATGTTCTTTTGATAGGACACCTTCCACTGTAAATTGGAAACTTGCGTAGTAAAAAATACCAGTTCCAAAAAGTGTTTTTTTTTTTTGGGGGGGGGGGGGGGATTGTTCAAGATACTGGTAGTCTACAATTTTGCATTTTTCACCAATGTAGCCAATCTGAACGGGGTCAGGGTCGTAGAATTTAGGCTTATCTCATTTCTCGGTTTTGCCTTTAGTACTTTTCTTACTGCACTTTCGTACCCCTTGTAACCTGCATTCAGCTGTGTACAGACTTTTTGACTAGTCCGTAGATGTCCTAACAAGCCAAAAAACTATAGCTTATCTTAAACAACTGTATAGACTAAACAAGCTGGGACCCATCATCACAGCCAGAAGTGTTGTCCAGTCCCAAAGCACTAATAATGAAGAAATAAAACAATGGCCATTTTCAAGGCCACCACATCAGGAAAGAGATCCAGAACCCCAGTTTAAATTTAGTTTTCATTTTTTGCTTAAGTCCGTGACTTTTTGGAGACCAGCTGCGCATCCTTTGGGTGTTACATTATTTTTGTTGAGCGAAGCAAGGCCAAAGGTCTAGCGGAGCTCCGTCTATGAATACACTCAAATGCAATCTTTGTGATCGCATCACGAAATATGTAATTAAAACTAGATTTTGGACATTGGCGGTACACCTAGAGCCAAGATGCCAAACAACATTGAGGTCATCGTTTTTTAATGCAAAATTTATTTTGGCGGGTCAAAGTTTCTTTCTTCCCGATTGATTTTCCCGTTCAAACTGTGGCATCATGAGCAGTTTTCAGATAATTGATAATAAACCAAATTGAAGATGTATTTACTTCTCGTTTACCGATTTTGACGATTCATTACACCATTTTGAAGGTTTTTCCACCACCTTTCCAATGGTCTTAACCCCAAGCAGCTGTCTCTTATTAAGGCATAATTTCTATTGCTGGAAAATATGATAACCTGTTAATTTTTGCATAAGTTCCGCGAACGTTGCTGTTTTCCTGGAGGTTTTTCGGTGCCGAGCAGCGGCCGATGTCGTAACCACATCGCGCATCTGTTCTGCGCAGTTCCTCTCTATATAAAGCCCCGCAGTGCATTCAGTCCCCATCATTTTTCCTCCAGAGCGTGTCCTTGCCGGACTGTTTCCCGATATTCGTCTCAAATGTCTACAAGCCACACTGAAGAAGGGCATCCGCCATGCCCGCCGAGGTTATGGAGAGCTCGTCATGTCCCCTGACCGTGCCCGCTGACGACCACGACGCTACGATATCTGCGGTCCTGCTCCCACTCCCGGAAGCAAATGCGAATGCAAACGAAGCGCTCCCAGTCATCCCCACTACAAGTTGAACAGCTACGTAAATGAAATTGATGATTCCATTTCCAACCTTAATTAGTTTGATTAGGCTACTTAAAAAAAATACCGTTGGTACTGAAGTACCGCCAAATTTTAAGAACCGTTAAATACCGAGTACCGCGGTACCTAGGCTGGTACCAGCACCGTCACAAAAATTTCGGGTACCGCCCAACACTAGTAGCCAGATCAATAGGGTAAAGCACTGAAAAGTTAATTCAATGAAAACCTCTAAACATATGGGTGACCATATAATAAAAACAGATAGCTGCAGGCAATTTTTTTTCCAACAATCGGTGTCGCTGACTGTGGCAGAAAGTTCTATTTCTGAGAAAAGCACCCTTGGCCAAATCCCCTCCTTGGAAACACTCATCACTACCCACTCCTCAATTCTCGACCGAAATCAAAGAATTGCTCGAGAAGAAAGCAATCAAGCAATGCCACCCCCCTTATGGATCAGGATTTTACAGTCGCATCTTCTCAGGCTGAAGAAATCGGGAGGAGAAAGAATGATATTCAACTTGAAACCTGTAGAAACTCTGGTTTTAGGAGGAAACCAAACGAATGGACTGTATCGATCGACTTAGAAGATCCTTATCTACATATTCCACTACACAAGTCGGTTCAACACATGTTCAGGTTCCTATACCACGACAAGGTCTACCAATTCATATGTCTACCCTTCGTCCTAAATGCCACCCCACAGATTTTCACCACGGTGCTAAAACCAATTCTGGCACACTTCCACCAAGAGGAAATAGATTCGAGTACATACCTCGACGACTGGATTCTAAACCATCAACTTCCCACCAAACTCACCCACAACAGGGATTACGCCATTCGCCTTATAACCAAACTAGGTTTCGGTATAAATCAGACGAAATCCAGACTCGTCCCGGTCCAGGAATTCGCCTTCCTTGGCGCAAATTTCAACATGAAGGCACAAACCTTTCACCCCTCGCTGGAAAGAACGGAAAATATGATCCAACACATACGCCGTTTCCGCCAACAACCAGACCAACTCCCTCAGCTAATTGAACTCGCTCATTGGCAAGATGGATTCAATTGCAAACCTAATTCCCTACGGCAGATGGATGACACGACCGCTTCAACACTTCAGAATCGACACTGGGGCACAAATCCAGTCCGTCTAACCAAACCATCACCAACCCACATCCAACAACTTCCCTTGGGAAACACTGCTATGGTGGTCAGACATTCACAACCTGCTCCATTCGGTACCCCTCCACGACCCATACCTGGAACTAATACTTCTAACCGACGCATCAACTCAATGGTTGGGGAGCCCACATAGGCCACGTGGAAACATCCGGAACCTAGGACCAACCCATTTTGGACCACATCAATGCTCGAACTGAAGGCCATCCTCCAGTACTTTCAGTCCACAATAAGAGGGAAAACAATCCAAGTTCAAGCCGGCAACACAACAGCGGTTGCCTACAAAAGGAAAGAAAGAGGAACCCGATCTCGCACGCTCCACAAGTTAACATCACAAATCTCTCACTGTGCATCCAGCTCGGAACGACCATCCTCCCCTAACACGTACCGGACAACCGGAATGTTATTGCATACTCCCTCTCCCGCAAGAATCCACCAACAGGGGAGTGGACACTAAAGAAGTCCATTTGCGAATCACTCTTCAGCATATGGGACACCCCTATGATTGATCTATTTGCAACGAGGCATAATGCCAGACTTCCCCTATTCGTCAGCCAAGTCCCAGACGAGAGGGCGATAGCAGTGGACGCCCTGACCTTCAATTGGGAAAATATGTACGCCTACCTATTCCCCCCATTCAAGCTCCTACTGAGGGTCCTAGAAAAGATAAGCCAAACCAACAGCCTCTTCCTGCTAATAGCTCCAAACTGACCAGCAGCACCGTGGTTCCCACATCTCCATCTACTAATGGATCTTCCAAGAACCCTACCGATCATTCCAGACATACTCAACCAACAAAAGGGCACAAGAATCCACAAAAATCTTCAAATGCTACACCTTCACGGGCCCTCCGGACCCTCCGTCTTCACAAGCTATTACTTCAGAGAGATGATGAAGCAAGCCAGTGGACTACATCGTCTGGACCCCATCGTAGCTGCCAGATGTGCGATACAGCCCCCTTAAGCATTCAGCAAATGAAGACGGAAGCAAGACCTCATCTCTAAAACAATGGTCCTTTTCAGGGCCATCAAATCTCACGAAAGAGACCAAAATTCCTGTTTATCCTGGTTTCTGAATAAAGTACGAAGTTGGTAAGTGAACGTTTTGGGGGAAACGGGCGGCTCGTAACCCTAGGGTGCCCGTCACCATACTCTGACGAGGTCTTCAACCGTTAATACAAAAATTAACAGGTTATCATATTTTCCTTTGATAGCTTTACACCCAAATGCGGTTTGTAAAAAAAATTTTTTTTAATCGGACCTGTTGTTGAGAAACAATGCCATCCAGCGTTACAAAAGCAAATGGACAAAGAAATAAGATGCGAAGAGCAACTGAAAAGATGAGCCACAATCCAGTCTCTAATGCACTCGCAACGCACTCTCGATCAACTGCCTGTGTACGGTGCGTCGTTAGTTTGTTCGTTTGGTCGGTTGGTCGGTTTTGTTTGTTGGTTGATTGGTTTGTTGGTATGTCTGTTGGTTTATTTGTTTATTGTTTTGTTAGTTGGCTGGTTTGTTGGTTGGTTTCTTTGCTCCATTTGTCGACAGTGTAACTGTTGGAAAACAATTTCACAATTTTATATGATTCAGTTAGCACCAATATGTCTAATTTAGTCAGCATGTGTATCGTCTAGATATTATATATATAATCGATGCTGTAGTTTGCACGCTATACCGCTATGAAGAAGTGGCGTTGTGTTGTTCGCTCCCTCCCGGTTTTTATCTTGTACATGCGGTCGTCAAGTAAAGCCTTAAACTCTCGATAGTTTTATGTTTAAATTTAATGTCTCATCTATGCAGTTCAATTCCATATAAAGAAATCATCAGTAACCTGATGATGCCCTAGTATTATCTTGGAAAAGAGTCAAATATTTTAGACAAAATCCAAAAATGTAATTGGGTAGGTATTAGGGGATAGAAACAGGTCTATGCCCATTCAGTTGAGGATGGGGAAACCATTTTTGTTTTTTAACAAACACAACACCGGGACTAGCTTCAGCATGCTAAAGAGCAGAAATTACTGCTTGTATGGGGCTCCATTCTACCATAGACATTGATCACTTGAAATCAAGCTGCTCTCACCTATAAAGATCTCCAGGAAAACCCCTCGTTTGGGCTCGTCTTTTTTTCTTTACAGTTTTTCTTTATTTGTTGAAGACGTGTTTTTACATAGGTACTAACTAGCCTATACCTAAGCAACAGGAACTGTAAGATTGTTCATTGTCTGATGCATGGGAGGTAATACGAGTGACCAGACTCGGTGACTCGTACTTCGCACAGTTGGGGAGAAAAAAAAAAATTGGCCACTGAATCCATTGCCGTCTAGTTGCCCAGGCTGGTCGACCTTAATAACAGGTTCAGCGAGTCATCTTGATGACAGGTAACTATATTACTAAGTGATCTGTGTGTTTTTAATGTTATGTTTTGGTTATTTCGCAACTCATTTTAGCGTCTTCTCCGAAGCGGATTGCACTGCATTTTAACCCCAATGGATGACATCATGCCCATTAGCAATGTGTCTTACACAGCGGAGATAGCCCTTTACAGAAGAATAGTAGAGCGCAACAATTTGCAGAAAACGGCTCTCTTTACTGTTGTGTCCGTCTTGAGCTACTATTCTGCGTCTTGGCTGGGTATGTCGCCTGCCGTTGCACTTGTGGCAACTGGGATAGCCACTGGTCTTGTGGTGCCTGGTGCTGAATTCTGGCGTCAGTAAGGACATTTGGTTTGGAGAAAACTCATCATTTTCACGATTAGAAAAAAAAAAGCAATAAGGTCGTAATTATTTTGTGCAATCATGACTTACAAATAAAAAGTCGAAATTTAAGTTTTAGAGGATCATAAAGATGCTGAGGAAGTATTGTGGCAAGGTTTGTCGTCAATTGTTTAGCGTCTGCCTATTTTTGCAATTTCAATAAACCTTTTATTGCCGACCACATATTTTCCCTAACTTTTTAGAAAGGCAACATAGGTTTTCACAGATTTACTCTTTCATTTCAAGAAACTGTGCAGTAACTGGAAAATTTCACTTGTAACCATGATTGTCGTAACGAAATAAATTCCATGTATCATGAAAGTGTGTGTCATTTCATTATTTAGTTTAGATGACTCCTGAATGCTGTAGTGAGGAAAAGTCCAAAATCAGTACATACAACTGGCAATTCCTTCAGGTTACAAAACTGTATGTTATCCTGTTTCCCTCTTCCATCAGTGTCAGAAACCAAAGTGACTCCGACAATGCACTGTTCGTAGAAGTATCGTCGGGTCATAGTTACCTATTTGTATGGTAAAAATTGTGTAAAATAAGCCCTGAAAATATACACTAGTTACAATACCAGAAGTTTTAATCAAACGTGGCAAAAACATGACATCTGGGAGGACTGTGACTGCACTCTTTTGAGTCGAAATGAGGAACCTGCAAATCCGATGTTTTAAGGAATGACTGGAGCACCATGTGTTCTATCAGAACCTTTCATCTGATTAAGTGATGGCCCCTTTATCCTCAGCTAGGAAGTCTAAAGGTAGTGTTGGGTATGGCCGTTTGTTTACCCTAAATTGCCTCCCTCTCCTTCGAGCTCATGACATTGTGTCCAATCACTTAACACCTTTCTTCACTTCGTTGTTGGTACTTGATCCAATCGAGACAACTCGTCTACCAGAACGTTCAGTGATCCTTTGATGTAGCAAGGTAGGATCGTCAGGTTGAGGGATAGACAAAATTGGAAGGCCGATGTTACTTCACCTATAAAGTCCTGGAGTGTGTCTCCTCGTCTGCAAATATAATCAATTGCCGTTGTGTTGCCCGACATTACCGAGTTGTTCTTCCTTCGAAGGTGATCCTTCGAACAGCGTAGAAAATGGCCCGAAGTTCCAGGGTGGTGTTGTGGAACCTTGCTTCCTGAGGAAACCAAGTACCTGCAGATTTTCGAGGCATCTGTGAACAGGAGAAACGGGATGGGGTGGTGAACTGGAACTCCCACAGCGAGGTTGGACAGGGAAGCCACCATTCCAGGGTTGGTCAGAGTTGAAATCCGATCTTTGAAAGAGGTTAATGGAACCATTCTTCCTTCCGAAACCAATGCGTGGGTCTGGTTCTTCAAGAACCCAGAGGCACATGAATCCATCTGTCCAATGATGAAATCCTGAAATGATGATTTCCTGGCTGAAATGCTCATTGTATGCCGGAGACCATATGCGTTGATACCCTTATTTTCCTGACCCAGTTGGTATGGGGAAGGGAGGCCCTCTAGTAGGGCCAAGTCTTCTAGGGGTTCTTACTACCTCTTCCATAACCTCTAGCGGCGAAAATTAAAGGGCCGTGGGCTAGAGGAGACTCGCAGAGATTTCCTCTTCTCTTCTGGTGGGAAACTGTGTCAAGAAGCTGACGAAAAGCTATCCTAGATTGTAGCAGCTAATGCGATTCAGGACAAACGGAATTCAAATTCGCGAAGGTGATCCGAGAAGGGGGTTGTGTGTCGGCCGAGTTGACAACAGGTTCAGGAACCATAAAAGGTGGTGGGTAGATATAACTTCATAGGCGAAGCAAATTGTTTCCACAGGTAAAAACCCGCCCTCTCACCACAAATATTCTCACCATCATTGGAACGGCACTTCGGCAGTCATCGTCACGGACACAATCCGAGCAGTTGTGTTTGCTGCGAGAAGCAGATTCGGAAGGTGGGATCAATGAACGATAGATCTTAGTCGAAAATACGGCGTAAGTACAATGCAGCAGATGGGGCTGGAACTTCAGACCAAGTCTGTGGATCGGCGAGTTGGTAATTGTCATAAGAAAGTGAGGAAGGCTCGTTACACATAGCATGAATTCCACTGTGTACGGAATTGTTTGCGTTCAAAGTCTGTTCACTGTGAACAAGAAAGTCACGGCTTACATTCAATTCACCGCACTGTTGGTTGAAGTTCAATCCACTGTATATAAGAACGCCCTATGCGTTTGGAGCGATACAGGAATCGGTGGGGCAAGTCAGCAATCACACGAGTGGCAAGCACGTTGCAAAGGGGAGCGGCGATTGGGCAATAGGGTGATTCATTGTGTCAGTTGCCCTCCAGTCGGCCTTGGCTCGAAAAACAAAATGACTTCCTCGTTTTAAGTTCGTTTAAACACTAGTTCTTACAAACTATGACATATGCTTGGACTATTCGGGATATAAGGGATATTAGGACAAGGGATATAAGACACGAGACAACAGACAAGAGTTCAACTGCTTGCCGTGGTGAAACAAAGGATAGAATTGTCACGAAAAACATTGTTAAAGTTCATATTGTGAAACTAGTCGATCCAAATAACGCTCATTTATACGTCCGGTACACTCACACTGTCTGGCATATTTTTTTCGACAACTCCCTGTTGTCTTCGTCAGGTCTCCAAAGATTTATTTATAGTCTCTGATCACATCGTTCTGGTCGCATTCAAGAATGGCGCCTCACGTTGCCTCCGGTATCTGCAGGGCTGCATGAATGCCACACCTTATTAACATTGGACTTGACCTGCAACGAAGTAGACTATAGGATCGTGGAGAACGTAAGCAAGGCATGCAGCCCTACAAATACCGGAGGCAATTTTGTGGAGCAGACGATGTGATCAGAGACTAAACAAATCTTTGGACGCATGACGAAGACAACAGGGAGTTGTCGAAAAATTGCTCACACAGAGTGAGTGTCTTGGATGTGAAAATGATTTAATTTGATAGAAATATGTTGAGAGCTTCTCATTCATCCGAAAAAAAATTCAACAGCACCTGTTTTTAATAAGGTCCAAGAAACTTATAAAGCCAATGTTTATGAAAAATACGTACGAACTACTTTTCCCAATATATTTTATTTTTCTTAAACCTTTAAAACAAGGTCTACAGTGGAATTCTGAACATGCCTCCACAGGAGTTAACAATACACTGAGAGGTGAATGTGATGTATCAGTTTTGTTACGGCCGATGAAAAAAAAATTAAGATATCAAAATTAATCAATTAGTGACGGTACTTGGCCCTACCTTATGTAGCGTCAATGTTATTAATGTTGTAATATGAAATTTTTACTGGCTGTGTAGCCATTTCTGAAATAATACGCACGTCTCAAACGTCACAACACTATAATTGTTTTCAATTGTGAACATGATTTCAATCGCTTCGTAGTTTTCCTAAGAAATCTAACTTTCGGTACACTTTCTCCGCTATTAAGAACAGAATTATGATCGACACTAAAGCCATCACAGTAACTCCTTTTCTTGTGTGAATAAAATCTAAACTGTTGCAGTAAATAATTTTTCCTACCGCTTCTGTAAATTTAATTTAGGACACTTTCAAGCTACTAAAAAATATTTTCTTTCTAACAAAAAATAAACATCACGGTGTTATGTACAACCAAAGATAGTGTTTGGACCAATGTACGAGTCGTAAGGGATGTTCTACAAGTCAGCCTCTTGAGTCGTTTAGTAGCGGAGAACGCTTTCCTGTTGAAATAACAAACGGGCAAGCGGCTGACTTTTAAAACCAACCCATATGTACCCCTCTTACTTTGCCTTAGGCAAGACTAATGTGTCTTCCCCAATTGCATTAATCTTACATCGCTTTAGTGCGTAATGGTCACCGGAGGAGGATAACTATGGTGCGAAGACCCATTTCCAGTATAACGGAGCAGCCACCACGAACACCAACTATACCTGCGTGCGCAATAGTGAGTTTGATATTTGCGCAAGCTTGCCTTCTCCAACAGATTCATAACTGATTAATGTGTGCACAATGTCGCATTAGCTCAACCCCCATATAGCCATGCTATGCAAGTCAACATACGACAATAAGCATTAAGTTAGCGTTGACATAGCAAGTACCATGTACAGGTAATCATTGCAGGTACACAGTACTTGCTGACTGTTAATGTGAATATTTGAGCATTTTCCTCCATTAAATCAAACAACTTCCCTTGAAAGTTTTTTTTTATTATTTCTCATTTCTCATACCGTAAATCGCCTATCAAAAGCCCATGGGCTGTTTAAAAAAAAGGGGGCGGATCGTTAACAAAGTTATAATTCGAATCTTACTTTTGCCCAGGGCGGGTGTTTAGGCCTAACTCGATCGTGGGAAATTTGGCGTATATGGGATCATTCACATGTACACGTGATCTGGCCTAACTCCATCGTGAACAATTTAGTGTTTATGAGATCATGCACATGTACATGTTATCTGGGATCGGTCTAGCATTAATGCAGTACCTTCATTCTCATATTTGTATAAGAATTTAGTTTATCAGTTTCCTTCATTCTCATATTTGTATAAGAATTTAGTTTATCAGTTTACTAGAATTAGGAGTAGGAAAAAACCCGATGTAAGGGGATGAAACATTTGATTTCCTTGAATGTATGAAGCTTTTAGTGTAGTGGAAAAATTACGATCTAAAATGCTTGGGGGGGGGGGGGGGG